>JARACY010002766.1:0-39432 GCA_029255725.1 Scrobipalpa atriplicella
CCCTGACGTGAGTAATTAATCCTAGATTATAATTGTCGACAATGACAAGGCGTACTGTAGCCTTAAAACCTACATTTTCTGTGATAATACTCGTTTCTGGTCAGTCGAATATTATTATCGTTGTTATATTTTGATGTATTTTATTAGCAGCATTAATAGGATTCGTACGATTTATCATAATTGTATTTCAGAAAGTGTTAAATAAAACCAAGGATTGTTGCTGTCAAATTTCGCCAAATTGTTGCCTCGCTGAATTTTACACTACTGTCATTGTCATTCCTTAAAAGATACCTAATCATTGAACCAAATTACATGGATTATTTAATAAGTATATTCAATCCAGTAATTATTGAAAATATCGTTTTCTTGTGTTTATTTTTAGTTGACTGGCATTGGTCTCGGCCCCCATCAACGATCTTCTGATATTCTCACTAATGATTTGGCTAAAGCGAGATACTTCGGATTCCCGCCTTATATCAAATACAGAGAGTTTTGCTCCAGGGCACCTCACAAGTCTTGGAAAGATCTAAAATATCTGATTGATGAAGAGGTGCGTAGCGTACATAAATAATAATTTATACCATTAACTTGAAACAGTTTGTTATTTTTATGTAATAATAAATAAATAAATAGAACAATAAATACATACAGAGTGCGAATTTGCAGCTAAAAATAATTTAAACATTCTGAGGTTAGGATCTCAAGAAAATAAATCGCTTTTCGTAAGAAATAAAAAATAAATAACTACAAGACACAATAAAATGTTGGATCCTATAAAGTATTATCTTTTTTTAGAGGTTAGAAAAGCTTAAAGACGTTTACAAACACGTCGAAGATATCGATCTGCTGGCTGGAATGTGGGTAGAAAGATACATCAAAGGAGGATATGTACCGCCAACGTTATACTGCCTGATCATCGACCAGCTGCTAAGGAATATGGTGGTTGATAGACATTTCTATGAGCGTCCAAATAGGCCAAATGCATTTTCTTTCCGTAAGTATAACTACGAAAAAAGTACCTAAAGAATTTTCATTGGTACATGCCATCATCGCCCCTCTTCCCGTATTTCAAGAACCAATACCATGCAAATTCTGAAGAATATAATTCAAGTCTCTTTTTATTTGGATAATTAATTTAATAATCTATTGCACGTATATTTTATTTCAGAACAACTCTATGAAATAAGAAAAGCTTCCATATCTCGTGTGCTATGCAACAATGGAGATACAGTGACTCGGATTCAACCACAAGGCTTCCTCAGAGTAGGACCTGGGTAAATATTTCTCTTTGTAAACCAAATCATCAAAGTTCAAATAATCTCCATCGAATGGAATGGGCCTACCTTGAAACTATGCCTGGAGCAACATGCAACAAACCAGTGAAATCCTCCAGAGTCAAGCAGATTTTTGTGATCCGATTGTGTGTGGGTATGCCGACGCCATTAAGAATTACTCCCTCGTCAACACTATCTTTGTCACCCCTGATGTAGATTCAAATGCAATCTTACTGCAAATAGAACCTTTATGAATTTGTAATCAATGGACAAATGACCCTAAGATATACAACACTCCGCATGGAATATTCAGTCAGCTACTTGTAACAAATCGTTGACTTTGATGACAATCTTGTGGTTTTGATGATGTCGTCTTGAGTTCTAATTGAACTAGACTTATGAATAGGCAATCAAAATGAAATTTGACATGACAGTCTTGACATAGATGCAATCAAAACATAACCGCAACCGCACGATTGTGTTGTGGTTTATTCTTACTTATTATAAGCTTCTGATCGTATGCATCCTAAACTCTTTATCGTGCTAAGTAGATTTTAGGAGAAATTTCATTTGTTTTAAAACTGAGGAGTTAGCGGTAGGTTTCTGATGTCATTAGTATATTATGTTCATTTTTTTCATTATCGACCAAATTTTCCTTGAGAAAATGAATTTTGTTAGGTATATTGTTCTGTACAATATATAATTGTTATAACTGTATGTTTCAGAAACGAGATACGCGATTGCGAGCAGTTACCTAAGGTTGACTTGAAAGCTTGGAAAGACTACAAGTGCGATGGAGGTGGAGACTGCAGTGGTTTTGACTTATCAACATTTATGGATAAACTAGGACTGCTTTTTGAAAACTTTAAATAAATTATCGTCCAATACGAATACATATATTTTTAAATAAATAAATAATCCCGCTGGGGCAGGAAATGTCCTGGAGTGGCTGCCTCGGCACGGTAGATGCAGCGCAGGCAGGCCCAATTCCCCACTTTTTGGAAACCCTCAACCAGTGACAAATAGAAATGACGTCAACGTCGTTTTGGCGCGAAAATTTAAACTGTCAATTTTAAACCGCGTTTTTTCCGATAAATTGCAATGTTTTAATTTTTCAAAATTTTTGTGGTCTATTCTACATGGAATTCTTTAAAATTAAAGCAAATAAATTGGTGTCCATATTTGGAGAAAGTACATTGAAGATTGTTATTCAGTTTAAGGACATGGTGTAGAGAGAATATACTTAGTTTTTGCAAAAATTTAGGTTCAAATAAAGTTCTGAAATATTTTTAATAATGACTTCACTTTGAATCAATGTATGTTCAGCTGAATCCGTTTCATGGTTTTTTTGTGGTTTATACAATAGAAGGCTCAGTTATTTAAACAAGACACGCCTAAAAGTGATAAACAACAATTGAAAATTAAAACAACCGACTGCTTTATTTAAGTTCCTGGAACCGTATATTTGGATACAAAGTGGCACTCGTGTTATCATCACAAATAAGTATTTCTGACTTCAACTGCCTCCGTGGTCTAGTGGTCTGAGCCTTGGGCTCTCGATCCGGAGGTCCTGGGTTCGATTCCCAGGGGGACACACACAAATTTGATATTTGTTAATTTATCACTTTGTGAGATTTTCCCCAGTTTGGCTAGGACATTGCAGGCTGAATCACCTGATCGTCCGAGAAGAAAAAGGATTCCGTGCTTCGGAGGGCACGTTAAGCCGTCGGTCCCGTTCGCTGCCATTGATAGTGGTCGTTACACAAACTATGTCAGAGGCCTATAAGCTGTGCTATTAGGCGGTTTAAAAACTCTGACACCAGGGTTCATCGGGTCGATCAACTTGATATCCATACGACAGAAGAAGAAGAAGAAGTATTTCTGTAAATCCATCAATCAGTTTATAGTTTACACTTTTTCGTGACAAAGAAAATAACATAAATGGTATACATTTTTAAAAACCTGACCTTACTCGAGGCAGTCGGGTAATTTTTTCTTTGTTATGCGTAGATATTTAAGAAGATCGTAAAACAACACCTGTTCCATTTAGAGGCTGAACAGTGAAAAGTTAAGTTCCCTCCTTAACATTTCAGGTAAGTCCCCGCCAGACCAGTTGTACCATTGGACACCACCACCATTGGACACTACTGGTACCTTTTTTGGCTGATTTGTCCAAATTGTACTATGTATGATAAATTAATAATGGGTCGATAGCGAACTAAAGCGAAAGTAGGAGTAGGCGAAAACGAAAGGGGAGCCGCAAAGTGCGAGTTTCTCGAGCTTCTTCATCATTGTGATATATTTTTTTTATTTTGATTTCTTTTGTGACATTGATACAATTTTCTTTGTAATAGACTCGCCTGTGACTTTCTAAAAGTGTTCGTAAGAATTTATTTGGAAATAAATTATTTGACTTTGACTTTGTCTTTGAACTGGGAGTATATACCTATAGTTTTGTCAATTTCTTAAGGGGATTACATAAGGCAAATGGTTGTTTTTGAGAGCTTATACCACCTAAAAAAATCAATGAAAAAATGTAAAAATACATCAAGAAATTAGTTTATGGTCTACAATTGCAAATTTTAAAAATACTGTAGTTTATAAAAATATGCCAAAAAAACTAAATAAAGTTGTTTATTTTAACAGTTTTTTTCTTCTAAACAATATGCAGCGCTTTCACGGTTCTTCGGGATAATATCCGTATGATGTAGATATCATACTTACCATACCATATGTTTTAAAATCGCAACACGGCTTTTTAAATCCGACTATACTTTTGACGCGGCCACGGATGTAACAGCCACGCCGTAGCACGCGATTATATGAACGATATTTCTAGGATATTACGGGCGATGGGTGCATATTTTGAAATCTAGTTGCTAATTTGCCGACTCTATACGCCTTTACGAAATTTTAATTGATTTTTTCTTCATTCAGCAATAGTTTTTGCAGTTACATAAATGGATCAAAATTGTTGGAAATAAGAATGCATCATAATGTCGTATGCGAAAAAAAAACTGATTAATTACAATAATAAGTAATAATTATTATTTGCAGATGTACATGATAAGTCTTTATACAAAAAATACTTAACTAAAATTGTATTTTCTTTTTTAGTAACCTGTAAAAATGATTTTAGTATTCTTTTTACTCTTTTGTGGCGTTTCGCTGGGGGAGAAACAATTGTATGACACTTACACAGCCAGTCAAGTTACTGTGGACGATCCAAGGAGACATGACAAGGAGAAAAGCGAATTGTAAGTTATTTCATATATTTAGTAGGATTTTATAGAACATACGTTTTGCAATAATTCATTGGATAAAAGTTCCAAAACACTGTCGCAGACAAATCTCGGGTGCGATGGGATCATGGGATCTACCTCCTAGTGGTCCACCCCGGGCAACGGCAACACAGGCTTGCCTGTGAATAAGTCCGGCTGAATGATCCCAACAAAGCGGTGGTAGGCTCCGCAAGGGGCCGCCTGGCTCGCTACCACCCTCTCACCGGAGTCCGGCGCCAAACAGCTTGCTGTGTTCCGTCGGTGCGTGAGACTACCAGTGCCTTAACTCTTCTGGGTTAGCTCGCTCCATCGTCGACTCTGTCACGGTCATCGCTGACCTTTGTGTCTAGAGTCAAGAGCTAACCCATTGTAAGTAAAAAAAAAAAACTTGGGATAAATTGATTAAGCTTTGCTTAAACGTCAAAATTTCAAATTCATTGTTATGTTTTACAATAGTATTGACCATTTTTTTTTATCAAAATGCATATTATTATAACTAAAAAAAATATCATTAAATTTTAAATATACAATTTCACCAATTTCTACTTATACGTATAATTAGCTAATAGTATAATAATTGAGTAACATTAAGCTAATTAAAAATCCTACAGGTCGTGCACAATCGAGGTGGAAGACTGTGATCCTCACGAAGGAAGAAGACTGGATGGATCCTGTAACAACCTCAAGTATATCACCAGAGGAGCTACTCATACACCTTTCTATAGAGTATTGCCTGCTGTGTACGGAAAAGGTAACTTGAACAAACTTATTCAAAATAATTATGACATTTACCTACTTAATGAATAACATCATCAAAGACATATGATAACATTTTGTTTTAGTTATAAAATATGTTTATATTTATTATCATAATCCTTATGTGTCACGATATACCTACGTTGATTAGCCTACATGCTGAACTGAAAACGATAGAAAAATGGGTCCGGTCCCGGCTCATACTTTTTATACGTTTAAAAAACACACAGGTATGGCAAAGCTGCAGTCGCGAGATAAAAATACTGTACCTTTGTCCCCTGTCCCAACAGATTTCGAGCCCAGAAAGTCGAAGTCAGGCGACGACCTCCCGCTCGCCCGCTATGTGCGCACGAGCCTGCTCGCAGAAGGAAAGGTGTCTGATAGGAAGTTCACTCAGCTCCTTACACACTTTTGGGTGTTTATGGCTGCTGACATAGCTGCACCGATTGATACTTGTAAGTAAAACTAAAACCAAAACCAAGGTCAAGCATTGGTTATACAATATTTCATGAACAGAAATAAGTTCATTTTGTTTGACTCACTCGACGACGACGGCAACGTACAACCCGACCTGAAATTTTTGAACTTTACAGGGCGAGCAGTTTAGTTTTTTTATGTTCTTCTTATTTTTATATAATAAATTTTTATTACTGAAATCATTTTTATTTTCGAAACATAAAGCAAAAATTAATTTATTATTGAGGATCTTGACTTCAAAGATGGTCATTTTAGGGATTTTCTCCTCGTGATTTCACACAGTCATACAATTTAAGTTAAAAAAAAACGGCTAGGAGCGTGTCGGCCACGCCCAGAATTATGTATGGTTCTGTAAATATTTACTTAAATCAATAATTTTTTCTTAAAAATTCGATATGAACCTTATTATACAATTATCATATTTTCACCTTAACAGATATAGTAGGTATAGTTTGTTGAAACGGTTTAAATCTTAAATATTTCCCAAACTATAAATAATATTATTTCCAGTAAACTACGTCATAAAAACCCCCTACTGCTGTGATGCTCGTGGAAAGACGGACTACATGTGCACTCCTAACCAAGTCCCTAATGATGACCCGGTGCACAGGTTCAGTGACATCAGGTGCCTAAACCAGACCAGGCCGATCTCCTTCCAGAATTCCGGATGTGTCGACAAAGATACCACTCCGGAAAGGGTATATATTTATCTGAATATGAAAGAAAGAAAATAATAAATTTGCCTCGGGCCACGAACCTCGGGCAGGATTCGAACCTGCGCCTCTGGATTCCCGGTCCATTGCACTACCGCTATGTTACCGAGACTGCAGCTGGAGTGACGAAATTACTATATTCTATAGTCCGAGGCGAAATTATTATTTTCTTTCTTTCATATTTATATGAAATAAAATAGCATTGCGAGTGCTAAAATATCCTCAAAAAAGGGTATAAATATATTTGCTTAAATTTTTGTGGTACCTATTTATCTATTTGATTAGTAAGATTTAACATTTAAGTCTCAAATAGGCTAGCATCTAACGCAGAGGAAATTACGACAAAAACAACGTTGTTCCAATGCCTTTTCCATATCGCCTTAAAATGACCCGGGATTTTATTTCGTAAATAGATTTGAAGGCCGAAAATTATGCTTACAATTTAGTACATAAACTGACAGACTCGGAGGGTGACTTCGTTTAAAACCTACAAGCGCAGAAACAACAGATGCTGTGGTCAATGACGATGATAATGATATTTCAGATGAACACAGCAACTCCAATGATAGACCTATCCAACATGTACGGCAGCGAACTCGGCGGCTCCTTAAAAGCCAGGCTGAATGAAGGAGGTCTGCTGAAGTATGACGAGGAGAATGGCAGGATCTGGCCTCCGAGTAAGCAAGGTGTCTGCAGGCTGAATCAGGCTCCTAAGGAAACAAGGTGTCATGATACACGTGAGTATAAAATAAACATTACGGACATTAAAAGGTTCTCTTTTTTGCATATTCTGGAAATTTTTAAGTACCAATTAATTTATAATGAGCGAGCGAGATAGTTAAAATAAAATTAAAACGTTTGCAACTGACCTTCATGTCTTAGTTTTCTTTGTTGCATTCAATACAGATCAAAGTTTGTGTTAGAAAATGTTGGTTTGTGTTAAAAAAATATATAGTTCCTATGTATGATACGTCATTCGGTGTTTGTTATTTTATGTATGTACCTACTACAGTCTCTTGCGTGCGGTCGATAGGTTCATTATAGTATGTAGTACTCGTCTCGTTTAACCATAAAATTCTGTGACATAATGTAAGAATAAATGAATAAAATATTTTATTTACATTATTCTGTTTTACAGCTGATACCGCAACAAATACTTTGCTCGGTACCAATCTGTTTACCATTTGGTTCTGGAGACAGCACAACAGCATTGCCAAGGAGCTGGCCACGATCAACCCGTGTTGGGATGACGACAAACTGTTCTACACTGCAAGAGACATCAATATTGCTATTTTCACGCAAATTTATATGTATGAACTCTTGCCTCTTGTTATGGGTACGTTGTCTTTGATCTAAATGTTTTTTTTTTTAGGAATCGATTGAAATTAAAAATGGTGAATGCTGGTGCTGTAACGACATTAAGAGTTTATTGACAACAGCGTCTGAAGCAAAGAGTTATTAAATTAATTTTTAAATGTTTATTTGTGACCTTGAGAAATCGAAACCAAATAAACTAATAATTATTTATATTTTAGGCAGAGACAATTTGATAAGAGACAACGTCATAACTCCAACACTTGGATTCAGAGATTTCTACAATCCTGCAGTTCCTCCACAACTTTCGGTAGAATATCCGTATGCTCTAAGATGGGTGCATACTATTCAAGAGACTACTATGAAGTAAGTGAAATCAATAGTTTTAATAATAAGCCGAATAAGCGCTGCTTGGGCGAAATGGCCGAAAGTAACTGATGAACTTTGCGACCGCAGGGTACCAGTGAAGCTTGGCTTGGCTGGGCCTTGTGTACAAGTGTATCATCCGACCAGTCCTACTATATACGGCAGCGAGAACTGGCTTGCCCTTGGAAGACTTGTCCAGCAGCTTCACGTCGCGGGGATGAAGATGTTGCGATGGATGTGCAGCGTTACGAGACTAGATCGCATTTGTAACGAGCACATCCGTGGCAGCCTTTGAGTCCGCGATATAGCGGATAAGCTGCAGGAAAGTCGTCTTCGATAGCATGGGCATTTAAGTCGCAGACCGCCAGACTACGTTGGAAAAAGATGCCTCGACCTCACTGTCCAAGGACCTAGATCACGCGGCAGACCAAAGAAGCGCTGGTTAGATGTCGTAAAAGCGGATATGGAAGAGAACGATCTCACCATCATCATCAATCATCAGCGGATGCCGAAGACCGGTCAAAGTGGAGTAGAAAAATTCGGAAAGCGCACCCCATCATCAGGCCGGGAAAACGCTACGCAGAAGGATGGCATCGGATCAGACAAATTTTTACATACATACATAAAGTCATGTCTTTAACCCTTACGGGGTAGGCAGAGCATCAGCGACCTAAACATCTGTTGTTCCGCCACGTCTTAAAGTTTCAAGGATTGTTTCAGATACCATAAATGGTGTACTGCAGTAGTAAATCCCTTAGAACTGTTTTTTTACAGCATGCCCGGAAGGAGATGCCGCTGGAGCATTCTGATTTTCTATCACTCCCAGACCAGCATGGAAGATTTTTTAATCTAATGAGGAACTCATTTAATTCTCAGCTAATGTCATATTTCAATTCCAGAATGTACGACGTCCAAGGGCATTACGTCAAGGAATTCCCATATGTAAATCTAACATATCGGACGGGGTATTTAGGTGTGGACAACAACATTGATTACTTGACTCAGGGGGCATTCAGACAGCCATGTGCCAAGTTTGATTATATTGTGGACCCTGACGTGAGTAATATGAGAAACCTAGACGATTTTAATATTTTTAATAAGTACCTATCTCAAAAATAAATTTTAAACTGTAGTCTATACTTTCTGGTTGTTCCTACTTCTCGGTTTTTTCGGCCGGATTTTACCCGATCTCCCGCCTTGAGACCCTCAAGGAGAGGAAGGATATATATCTAGAAAGATGCTATTCCCCAAAATATTATAAGGAGGAAAGATTTGTATTTTTGTGTGTATGTATGTAACGAATAAACTCAAAAACTATTTCAAAAATTCTTTCATCGTTAGAAAGCTACGTTCACCTTGAGTAACATAAGCTACTTTTAACTGCGGGAAAGTATACCATTCCCACGGGAAAACTTATTTACCAGTGGGTTACACCACTGAGAGAAAACTACTTAAATAAAATCAAAGCTTGTTGCTTAAACTTGTAAAGGGTATATTATCTACCGGTTTAGAAAATATATTGAGTTTACCTTATTTTTTGTTCTTTAGATGACAAGTATTGGTCTCGGCCCACTTCAAAAATCTTTAGATATTCTAACTAATGACGTCGATAAAACGAGATACTTTGGTTTCCCGCCTTACATCAAATACAGAGAATTTTGCTCCGGGGCACCTCACAAGTCTTGGGAAGATCTGAAATATCTGATAGATGAAGAGGTATGTATTTATATAGATATCAAAAACGACGCGACGATAATTAAACGCATGGTGATGGTAATAATGAATAACTTACCTTAAGAAATAATTGCTGTCATAAACTTAAAAGAAAGTAAGTTATCTTTAGTAGAAAATGCCATGTTAAAATAATTTTGATTCTAAAGTTAGAAATTGAATTTCTTCCAGAGAATAGAAAAGCTCCAAGAAGTTTACAAACACGTCGAAGATATCGATCTGCTAGCTGGAATATGGGTTGAAAGACACGTTGAAGGAGGACATGTACCACCTACGTTCTACTGCCTGGTCAAAGACCAGCTGCTAAGGAATATGGCGGTTGATAGACACTTCTATGAGCGCCCAAATAGGCCAAATGCATTCTCTATCCGTAAGTAATAGCTATGTAGGGAGACTTAAGAATATTTGTATTGTGTTTTCCATCGTTGCTAAAAGATTTAAAGAATAACCGGAGAGCTTGCAATCCTTTAGGAAAGAAGTTAAAGTTCTCTAGTTATGCAAAGGACCTACTAATCTATTCTGCTATTTTTTCAGAACAACTTCATGAAATAAGGAAAGCTTCTATATCTCGTTTTTTGTGCGACAATGGAGATACAGTGACTCAGATTCAACCACAAGGCTTCCGCAGAGTAGGACCTGGGTAAATATTTTCCAATGTTAACCAAATCACCACAATTTATTTTACATCCCTATCGAGTAGTACGAGCCTACTCAAGCTACACCTGAAGCAACTTGCACCAACCAAGTGAAATCCATCAGAGTCAAGCAGATTGTTGCCATCCAATTGTGTGTGAGAATGCCACTGCCATTAAGAATTCGTTCCATCGTCAAAACTATCTTGATCACCCCTGATGTAGATTCAAATGCAATCTTACTGATAAAAGATCTTTTTAAAATATTCATCGATGAAAAAATGGCGCTAAAATATTACAAAAACATCGATACTTTTAAAATAACGTCCCGCATGGAATGTTCAATTAGCGACTTGTTGACAAATCGTTGACTTTGATGACAATCTTGTGGTTTTGATTATGTCTTCTTGAGTTCTAATTGAACTAGACTTGTGAATTAAAATGAAATAGGACATGAACATGACATTCTTGACATAGATGCAATCAAAACTTAACCGCATGATGTCTTGTGGTATACTTTTACTTATTGTATGCATCTTAAAATTATTATCATACCAAGTAGATTTTGGGTGAAATTTCATTGGGGTTTAAACTGAGCTGTTATTCTTGCCTAAGAAACTGAACACCTTTCCAATGAAAAAGGACAAAATAATTTATGTTCCATTTGTTAGTACATCCTTGTCACAAAAACAGACACAGGAAGCCCATTGTAGTATAGGTTAAATATTTTCATATAAATGAATTTATTCTAGTTCTGTACAATAATTTGTTATTACTTAATGTTTCAGAAACGAGATGTGTGATTGCGAGCAATTACCTAAGGTGGACTTGACAGCTTGGAAAGACTACAAGTGCGGTGGAGATGGAGACTGTAATAATAAATAAACTAGCACCACTTTTTTGAAAACAATAAATAAAATGACCGTCCAATAGATACGAATATATATATATATTTGAAATAAATAAATAATAAAGATAAATAAAAAAATCAGATAAAGATAAAACAATAAAGATAAAATTCAATCGAGAGTCGCCTGTTCTGAATTTAATGGTAGTATTCGTCTAAGAGTAACCCATATATTATTCAGATTTGATGTTTACAAAAACAACACCTCCTTTTAACCCTGTTGCTAAAATGTATCGCGACTATGATGATCTTAAAAACGGTACGCAGATCTTGATTTATTTAACTTTAGCGTTCAGCATTATAAAAGGTGTCTGTGCACATCTCGGCTTTTGTAGATTAACTGTAAAAGTATAAACAAAAAAATATTAAATTTTTTGTTTTAATTTGTATTTTAATCAAACTGTATTTGTTATTATTTTTGTTTATTATGTTAGAATTTGGCCAAAATTAACATACATTTCGTCATGCTGCGTACACTGTTTTCGATTGCCCTCTAGATCAATACCTTTATTATTGTTATCTTAATTTCAATTGTCTACTATTTGTTTGTGTGCTCTAATAAAGAAATAGGAAAATAATAAATAATATAGCTTAATATCAAATTCCTCATGCCCCTAGTCCAATTTAAGTTTGAGTTTACCCGTAGCAAATAAACATACAAAGATATGGAGAGGATCTAGAATATTTTCTACTAAACCCGCCAAACAGTACAATGTCCTTTGTTGACTTACAACAAATATTCGACAAAGAATATACATAAAATTTCGCAATACCCAATGCACATTATAGGCACTTTGCACACAGATCAATAACAACTCCCAAGAACTTTTCCAAAAAAACGCAGTCACGGGACATTAAAAATTTATGTTATTTCGTTTCCAACCCTTGTTTTCTGAAGGAAATTGCCAAGATCCCCCTCTCAGGCGCATTAAGCAAACTTTCTTTGCTAGATAATAAATAGAGTTCGTAATAAAACGATGCATTATTAAATTTGTGACGTTTGATGTAAGGAGATAAACATGTTTATACGACAAAATTGAATTTGGTATTTTTTCGCTGTTTATCTTTTTTTGAATCCCCTTATCTTGTTGAATAATGTATGGCAGGTGTGTCTTTATATTATGACCTGAAATCATTTAAAACATCAAAATATTTACCATTTTTTACTATAACTTTCATGTAATATGCCGACTGTTTCTGCGGTAAGGTCCGGCTGTATACGTTTATCTTTTGGTTTTTAATTGAGAGAGATAATGTTGTCATCATTTTGTATAACAATTTTTATTCTAGCTTTACGAGAAATCAGGTTGAATCACTTTGGAAATTTTGCGCACGTACAGAAAAATAACGCCGAAAATAGGTAGACGTTGTCATTTTGTGTATAGGAGATTACAGAGAAATAAAATAAACTTTTACTCTGTGGGACTTATTTCTTCTATTTTGTAATATGTGTTTGCTAGAACCGTCACCAATTCTTATCTATTTTTAAATTAACTACCTCAACAATGGTTTCATCATTCTTAACCATTCCAAACTTTACTGTTGTCTAAACTGGAAAACAAATGGCGATCGTAAACCCTAAGAGGTGGATCTTTGTGTTTATTGTTTTTAAATGTGCCCCTAATGGAACTAATGGTCGGAAAGGCGATTAGTTTAAAGTGTACACTGAGATTATATTTTATGGTGACAAAATGAATATAACTTTTAATTTTTGTGCTGATTTTTATGCATTCGCTTAACAGGTATTGACTCGGTTAAGATTGGTTTAATTAAATATTTAAAAAAGATGAGTAGACCAAGTTCTTTACTTAAGACCAGTTTAGTTATTAAATTGTCTAGACTCCCTTGCTGCTTAAACTGCTGTGACTTATGAGTCCTCTGAACATTTTATGGATTTATTGGTCAAAGACTCTTTCAATCGGTCCAGAAGATTTCTCGAGATGCTTGATTAGTGGCTATGACCTCTAATTATATTTCTCAGTTCGATACCATTTGATCAAAAGTACCTTACGATATGACACATGCCAACACAAAAACAAGTCACCATCTGCGACGTTCCTTAATTAAAACCGCGTTCACAGCGTTCACCGTTACATTCCTCGTCATTCACAGGGCGGACTGTAAATTGGATACGCAAACAGCCGTCATCTCAAGCCTGTGCAATAAATGTCACCAGTAGCTTGAGGCAAAACGAGTAGCAAGTCGTACAAATAGGGAATACCATAGAAGATGCAACAATAGAACTGTCTTATTAATCAGTTACTTTTGGACATACACGCTTACGCTTGGGCTTTACATGGTCAATGATTATTGAATCAAATACACACACTACTATATAATATTGAAACAGCCTGTATTGCACTTTATGAATGAGTTTTAAATAGTATGTCGAAGATAATTATTTTTACAAAATGATGAAGAAAAGTGAGTAGTGTTTGTTAGTCTGTCACTTAAAACACTTAATAAAATACCTCTAATAATAATATTTTTAACTGATGTTTAACCTGAAAGTTTTAATTTAAGAAATTTCTTTTGTGATTATTATCACTTTATTCTGTGGGTAAGTCGGACCACGTAATGCCACTTCTATCAAGAATATTGTGTAGATCTACGGGTACTTGACACTGGCCAACCAAAACACAAGTCAACCCCAATAAAGAGAAAAAAATAAACAGAATTGTCATTCAAACTGTCATGTCGCATCAATCAGGGCTGACCAAAATGGATTCCCGTCTGCTAAGATGTGCAAAGCTCTAAAGGTATCATATTTATTTAGCAGAGAAAGGATAGAAACACTTTTATCAAACATTTGAACCATGTTATACCTAGTGAAATGTTGAACTTAATTAATTTTTGTTTTCCAGAAGAAATAATGATTGTATATTTGCCAAAGAAATATTTTTACGAAAGGTACGTTCTGCAATGGAACTACATTATCAGATAGTGGTAAAATATGCATGATGTACCTAAGAAATGTCATCTTTTCGGTTATGTCGATGAAAATATTTCAAGATTTTCGAGATAAGAATAAATTGAACTTGTTACTCGGCTAAAAATCCAGTCCTCACCATACAATTTGCAATATTTCTATCTTTGTATCCTTTTTTATAATTTCTTACCGATTTCAAGACTTAGACAACCCTATCATACCATCACCGTTAACTCTACAAAATTGCATCTGCGGTTACCTTCACTCTTGTCTCAAAGTCCCAAGAGTCAATTTTCAACTACAAGGAACAAGAAGCTCTAGCTATGGAATAAACATCTTAATGTCACTGTCATTCGTGGATTATGCAAAGTAGGCGGGGATAATTTCATTTTTCTATTACCATAATACGCGGAGAATGTTTGGTGTAATACAGTTGACGTGGGAAAGGCTAACAGGGTAAGGCACTGTTGCATAGTAGTAGCAAAAAGCTTAAAATATCTTCATAATAGGCAAGCGAACAAAACTGCTATAATAATAGTCCTCCCAACCGATTTTCGGTGACGGCGGCCAATCTCCCAGAGATCAGCCAACTGCGTGGGACTAGTTTTTAGTGCCCAAGTGTTTGCGCAACACACAAGTGCACTCTCTATTCCTTCAATCTCTTATTTTGATGGGACAGATTGACTGACACGACCAGAGAGAAATCAGGCGCAGGACCGACTATTTACATGCCCATCCGACAGCATGGATCATCTTACTTTTCGGACAATCAGGTGATCAGCCTGCAATGTCCTAACCAAACTAGAAACAACAACACAAAGTCATTGTCCCCCACCGGGAATCGAACCCGGGACCTCCGGGTCGTGAGCCCATGGCTCAGACCACTAGACCACGGAGGCAGTTACACTGTTACACAGTTAAACTGCTATCACACAGAGTATGGATTCCAGAATTTTGTTGTTTTGATAATCAATGGACAATGGAAATTCAAGGCAAATAGTAGGTACCACGTAGAATTCGATTATGTAATAAGTTAATGAGATAAACTTCGGTCCCTTGTATAAAGATATTCTAATTATTATTTATGTCGTCTCTGACTTATTTCCCATTAACTTTTTGTCTTTGTAACATTTATTACCCGGCGGGAATGGTTGTGGTAAATGGTTGTTGGTCGGTCACTGAGACAAAATAAAAAGCAGTTAGGTAACTATTAATTGAATTAATTAAAGTGTTTTACAAGACAAATAAAACAGTTCAAAAGTCAGTTTTTTCACATTTACTTAAGTCATTAATTTTTATTTTACACATTTCATCTTTAAGTAGAGTTGTCGTATTTATCGTGACATTTTTTTTTATGTAACCTGTGTGACTTATATGTTCTTATTTGTTATTATTTATTCTTTATACCTCATTCGCACACGATTAAACAATTAACTTGCCTCATAAAAAAACTCATTTGCAAAGTGCCTATTGCCTTAGCTATCGGCTCTATAATGCACTGCAAATGGGTAGTATTTTTACAAAACTGGAGCACGTAAAAGTGCAAAAACTGTTTCAGCCGAGGTAATAAATAAAGGCAAATTATTTCCGACTCCTATTTTTCTAACCTCTTGCCTATTATTGGTGCATTCACCCTATTTTTATTAACGTGGTTTATTGAGTGCTAAGCTGAGGAATTTTCAGCTTTACAGTCCTAGTAATAAGAACGTGATTAAAATTTAGGTATGTCGTTGAAATAGAGGATGTGTCGCAAAATTTATCTTTTGTCTGAATATTTCAATTAAAAAAAAGTATAACTAATAATGTTTTTGACTATGAAATTAAAATTGGATTTGGTACCTATAATGTTTATTGTTTACTTACAGAAGTATTTATTTATTTTAATTATTGAATTTATCGAAATCTAAGTGTAAATTTTCTCTGGAGAGGAAAATTTGTAAAATATCAAAATTCCTGCATTGTAATGAATTTTTACATCCTGTATCTAAATACAAATATATGCATACTTATATCTACTAATAATGCGGGCTGCCTGTCCGTTTGTTCTTGGCCACGTGTGTACTCGAATTTCAGTAGTATCGAGTTACGAAGTTTTGTTTTAGTCACTTTACAAACAAGGGCGTTGATGATTTCGGTTTTGGATTTTTTGTATGGTCCTTTGAATTTGTATTTTGGGGGCTATGATTTGTGTGATTGTATTGGTAATTCGATTTTATAATTCGCAATGAATTTATGTTTGGACTGTAGTCTTCTCCCTGAGATAACGTTGATGATGGAGAGATAGAAGTTTTAAAGACTACTGCCGAAAACCATTCTGATTATGTCAAATTTCTATGACAAAGTTAGAAAACATCATAATAAAATTTACGCCAAAAATCATGATCTTTATCATTCAACCGGGGTAGAGTTTAACAAAAATAATCATTTAATTGTATCTCAAAATAAAGACAGTTTTATGTCAAATAAAATATTAAATCCAAAGAAAACATCTTCATAAAAATATATTTCGTAAATATAACGCGTATATCTCACTCTCTTTCTCTCACACAACAAAAGCAAACCAACACACACAGAAGCAGTTAGGCGGAAGCCACGTCTTTTTCGCATGCGCGAATTTTCTTGCGTCAAAACTGGCGGCGCGTCTTGCGAAAAAAACAAACGTATGGAAATGTATGGGAGAGGCCACGTCTTTCGGAGAGAGGCCACGTGTTTCGGCGACCGGCGGTGAAAATTGCGAATGTCAAAAAAATCGCCCGTGCGTCTGCCAAACATCTGCCAAATCAGTACGGTTTTAGGGCTGCCACTTGTATAATTTTAGTTTTTTTTTATCTCGTCACGGAAAACGGTCGATTTTTTACTAACTTAATAATAGTTAGTAGATATGTTACGCACAATCCCAGAAATCGCTCATTGGCCGGAAAAAAAGGATCATTTCGCGGATTGGCAAATGCAAAGCGCACAATCCCCGAAATGTCCTTTTATTTCGGCCATTGAGCGTTCTAAAACGATCATTGATGATCATTCCGCGGATTGGCAAACACGAAACAGCCAATTGCCGAATTCGGGGTTTGGCAGGTATGTAAAACGACCAATCCACGGAGTGGTATTGACAAAATGCCAGACCCCGAACTACATTTAAAAAAAACGATGTTATAGGTCGTCGGGTCAACATGGGTCATGTCTGCGGGGATGAGTTGTCAGTGCGAGGTTAAGTTATCAGTGCGGGATGAGTTATCAGAACGAGGATGAGTTGTCAGTGTGGGATAAATTGTCAGCGCGGGATGAGTTGTCAGTAGGGAATGAGTTGACAGTGCGGGGATGAGTTATCTGTGCGGGATGAGTTGTCAGTGGGGGATGAGTTGTCAGTGTGGGATAAATTGTCAGCGCGGGATGAGTTATCAGTAGGGAATGAGTTGACAGTGCGGGGATGAGTTATCTGTGCGGGATGAGTTGTCAGTGGGGGATGAGTTGTCAGTGTGGGATGAGTTGTCAGTGTGGGGATGAGTTGTCAGTGCGGGGATGGGTTGTCAGTGCGGGGATGAGTTGTCAGAGAGGGGATGATTTGTCAGCGCGGGGATGAGTTGTCAGTGTGGGATGAGTTGTCAGTGCAGGGATGAGTTGTCAGTGCGGGATGAGTTGTCAGTGGGGGATGAGTTGTCAGTGTAGGATGAGTTGTTAGTGCGGGGATAAGTTGTCAGTGTCAGACAACTTATGATGCGCTGACAATTTATCCCGCACCGACAACTTATCGCGCTCTGACAACTCATCCCCGCCCAGACAACTCATCCCACACTGACAACTCACCCCGCACTGACAACTCACCCCGCACCGCACTGATAACTCTTCCCCGCACTGACAACTCATCTCCGCCGACACGATCCATGTTGACCCGACGACCCATGACAGCGTTTTTTTTATTTAGTTCGGTATCTGGCATTTCTTCTATGCCATTTCGCGGTGTGGTTGAATTAAAAACTGCTCACTTCGCGGGCTGGCATTTCATCAGTACCACTCCGCGGATTGGTCGTTTTACATATTTGCCAAACCCCGAATTCGGCAATTGGCTTTTTCGTGTTTGCCAGTCCGCGAATGGTTGCTTCAAAACGTCTGTTGTAAGATTTTTCTCTATAGAGCAATGGTAGCAATTCGTGGTTAACTAATAAGTCCAAACCTGTCACTTTCTATCATGAGGGAAGAGTATGGGATGGCAATAATTTTAGTTGAGATTTAGTTAAGTCGTGATGGTTACGAATCGGGCCCATTGTCTGTATCAGGTTCTTTGTTTACTTTTATTAGGATGTTATTTGTGTGCAATAATAAATGATTAAATATATATATTTTTAATCCGACTTTTGCACCGTGATACTCAGAATAAAACCTCCTTGTACTGGGTAGTTCTCCTGATTGACGGAAATTTCTGTCAATGTTCCGCATTTATAACATAAAAACTTAAACATTTAAAAATAAGTGACCCACATACAAAAAGCTATATACCTACTATTCACATTAAAAAGCTTGTAGCTGTAAAATTATTCTAATGTAATGTTTTTATCGCGGAACATTGACAGAAATTTCCGTCAATCAGGAGAACTACTACGCTGTGATAAGATTGCAAAATATTTTCACCTGGCAGCCCTAACATGTTTTGACCATGAGTCCGTGCCAAATAACTTTGCACGTGAAGAAAAATGGAACTAATTTTTCCAGTCTCCAAAGTGTCATGTTCTAAAGACACTAGCGCCATACATAGCCGCAAAGTTATCTGGCACGGACATGGACAATATGTTAACAGGACTGAGCTCCGGCAACAAGAAAATATGCCGTGCGAGATAGCTAGATGTGAACTCTCTGTCCCTTTTGAATAAAGGAGACCGTTCCATAAGTTCCAAAACCGTATACCGGGGTAATATCCTATGGTGCACTGCACTTATTACCGTAATTCTGCTAGCAGTGGACCACCAATCAGACGTCAGCAAAACAGCAGTAACAAAAAAATTTATTTGAAGACTTTCGCGCTTTGCACACATATTTTGCAACCATGAATTGCTACCAATGTTGAACTTGAGTTATCGCCTAAATTAAAAAATAATACTGAAACTCTCGAATTCCTTAGCTGGTTTTTAAAGTATATACCTACCCAGGAGGAGATGCGGCTGGCACATTCAATGTTTGTTTGTTTAAAACCGTATACTGGGGTAATATCGTATGATGCACTGCACTTATTATCGTTATTAGGTAATTAAAATTAATTTTTCTGGTATATTTCAAATTCTGCTAACGGTGTGTTATTGCATGCAAGTCCGTTTTCGTGATTGACATTCAAGTCCAAAAATAAACGAATTTTGATTTGAAGTTGCTCAAGCTTATTTAAAAGCTCATCTGCGGCGATATATAGCGGGAGTCGGCGTTATCTAAACTAAAATAGGAAAGAGTAAAGTTTAAGAAAGGGATAGTAGAAAGATTGATAATCAAAAATGTTGACTAAACAATATTTTGTTTTATTTGTTACTGAGCCTTAGCCATACGGTTACGGAACAGTCTCCCCTAGTTGCATTTATTTATTTTTATGTATGATAGTTGCTTTTAATTATGTTTTTTACTTATGAAATGAACGATTACAAAGGGACAAAGAAATCACGTATCTCGTTCGATACGAGTTCTATCTCACTCGACTCGTTTTTTATATGATAGCTCTGGCAGACCATATTCAATATTAAATACAAGTTCATAGGGCGTTACCTACACCCTATGAACTTGTATTAGAATGTCAATTTTTTATACCTAGTGCTCAGTCCTGTTAGTAGCAATAAGTCCATGGTTTTGACATGGCATATATTAGACATATATTGACATTACGTGACATGTTTACATAAATTCGCGCATTTGGTCGCGGCTTCTTAGTAAAGGAGTCAACCTAGCGATAAATGATGACCATCGAAACAGATGAAACGTATGCATGGAGTGTGGCAAACCTTAATGAAAACGTATCAAACGTCTACCAATCGAAATATAATCGAAATAAAAAAGTATATAGTTCGTAAATAATGTCTCCTTCATTTTGTATGTGTTCCAATTATGTACATCAAAAAGTTAAATTGGTAATCTACTGGATTACAAACAATAAATAGGTATTGTTTTGCTATACAGGCATCATTAATTCAAAATGGTATCATTTATTTAATATTATCAAAACTTTAGACAAGTGTATCGGCATCATGCTCTTGGTCTATATTGGTCATGGCCTGTCAATTTAGACGCCGCCGCAGAAACAGACGCCAAAACAGACGCAAAAGTTGCCGCAGAATCAGACGCGCAAAGACGTGGCTTCCCTGTTAAAATTAAACACACAATATTTCCAAATGTTTATTCCACTCTCTCCTGACAAAACGCAACGTTTGAATTGATAAATGGACAAATCCTTTTGTTACTCTCATACTGTTTTGTAAGACGAATATATCCTGGGATGCGACATTTAGTTTTAATTTAAAACACTTCAGTTGTCGTGTGTAATTGTAAGGGAAGTCACTTTACTGAAAGGAAGTGTGTGAAGGGAGAAGATTTATTTCTCGAAATTGTTGTACCAACTTACAAATTGTAAATGTCTGTGGTACCTCGACTTATTCTGGAAACCATGATTTATTTGATTTTAGAGCGTTTATCTTTAGAATTTAGAAACCATTTGAAGTAGTGGTTTTAATATAATTAAATATATAGCTAACTAGATAACTGTATTACCCAGTAGGTAAAAGGATTCATGCGCAAAGGTACAATTCCAAAAAATTCAGTGTATTTCACCGACTTACTGTATTTACGACAACCCCAGTCACTACAGCAAAATATCATACGCGGAGACTTCGACTTTAAAGTCTGTTGAAACTTTGCTTTAACAAAATATAGGCGTGACAATACGAATAGAATTATCTATTTATTTATGTTAAGGTTGAACCTAGAGTTACCGAAATTTGTATGTCAAATCTGCTTCATCTATATTTTTCATCATACTAAGAGTAGAAAATGTCTTCTGCCTACCATTTTCTACTCTAAAATTAACACCATCTTGCTTGTCATTTCGCTCAATATGTCAGTCGGCACTTCTAATTGGCAACCAACATTCCGACTGTTGAGTCGCTTGCGCATGCGCAGCGCAGGCATATCGAGTTTAACGAGATGATATCTTTGAAATCGATATTTCCTAACGCTAGTTTTGAAGAGTTGTGAGTGAACATGATTTATGAGTTTGTCATTTTACATTGTCTTACTTAAGTAAATGATAAAAAAAAAAATTTAAACGTGAAAATATGGAATTTGAAAAGAATGAAATAATAAATTTGCCTCAGGCATGATTTGAACCTGTGACCTTCGGTTCTGTTCTGCCAATTGAGCTACGTATAAGCATGAAAACTTAAACACTGTCGCCAAGTCGAGCTACTTTTTGTCGATGAAAAATAAGTAATTCCCACGGGAAAGCTCAATTACATACATACATACATACTATTACGCCTGTATTCCTTGTTCTTTATTAGCTTAATTAGTTGCGAGTAAAACGATATAGAGCACTAGTCATTAATTCTATCTGAGAAGCTACAAAAATCTAGTCCACAACAAAAATTGTGCTCATTTTTATACCACGATTAACTGGAATGAATTTTATATTATTTTCTGAAGAAGAGATTTCGTGAAACTTTTTGAAGATATCCTCTCAGTTGGACGCTAATTAAAACAGTCGTTTCAGAGTCAAGTATTTCAAGTTTTTTGGACGGAAATTAAAGTAGAAGGAAGAGCATTTATTTTGCTAAAATTTGTAGTACGATTTGAATAAAATGTTTTCTGTTTTTGGCTAATGATTTATAATATTTGCTGCAGATAGTTTATTGCTGGACTTAAACACTGATAAGAGGCTCTGATTGCGAGGTTGTGGCCTATCACTATTCTTTTGCAATTTTCCCATGGCTAGGTTAGCTCATAAATGCATAAATATAAATAAAAACACATACCTTTTTCTTGATAATTTTAATTATTGATAAGTAATTTTAAGATTTTTCTAAAACTTACGTAATATTCTGAAAATATTTATGTAGCATTCAACGAACAAGAGCAGAAATCACATCACAAAAAATTCAGCAAACAGTCGGACAATAGAATAGACTGAAAACATCCAGCAAATATTTCCCAGGCACTCCAGAGCAAGGATCGCAACGGTTGTCCCGTAGACATTTCTAATAGTCCTTAAGTCCCCCTCAAAATTGAAGCAAACAGTTTTATGGCATTGTCCACTTCGTTCCACATTGTTACTTCGGCAGCCATTTTAAATTTTACCGTCAGATTTTCGAAAATCAACCTTACGGATTTTATTTTAAGGAATCGTGGACGGTAACAAATAGGACAATTTTAGTTCGTGACGTTACCATAGAAACGGGGGTAGAGGAAAATTTTTCTGCAATTGTAACAGTATAGGAATTTAATTTTTATTCCAACGTCGATAAGGGCGATGGCACGGCTTGTTTTTAGCCTTGGATAAAAATTGTCTCTCGGAATGAAATTTTTATTTAGACACGGTCTGTACTATTTGTTGAAACCGTTTCGCAAAATATTTTCTGTGTATTTCTTTTCGTTATTAAAAAATCGCAACGGAGCACTGACGATTTGCATACAACCTATTTTTACAGAGGTGTTATTTTACAAAGATGCATACTTTTTGGCTTTATATTTTGGTTTGGATTTTATAAGGCTATACTTTCTACCTGTATGCATCTGCAAGCAAGAAATGTAAATTCACTTCTTTCTTATCTCTTCCTAAGTTTCATTTTAATCTACCTGCAAGGCGTAGGTTATGAGCAAAATCGTGATATAAAATAAGTCTTGAAGCAGGGAGATGTCCACGTTATTATCTTGGAAGTTTATTTTCAGTCAGTTCGCGCTGCTATGAAAATAAATCGCGGGCTGGAACTAGTGCTGTGTGTGACATGTTGAAATTTTAGTTCATACAAACGGATGTTCTAAAATAAAAACTCTAAAGGAATGCCTCCCATACAATGAGATAAACTAATTCCTGTAAAATGTCCTTGACCAAGATCTGTCTCCAATTATGATTCAAAAGAAAAAGGGAAAATGTTTTTACATATTTTAAAATTTATAGAAAACTTATTTTAAAACCAACTTAGAGTTTTCATTACAAACTACTTATATCCAACCTATAAAATATGGTTATTACGTCAAGTCAAAGAATACAGCTCTAACTACTAAAACACTGAAAAGTCTAGATAGTTAGAAATCCCGAGTAAAGTTAGGTACAGTACTGTTATCTTGTACAACACGATAAATCACTTTGACTAAGGATGCCCTGTCACGTGACTCACTTCCATGTTCTTGTTTTAACAAAAACTGTTTGTTTACAATGCTATCAATTCGTGGAGAGCACGACTTATCTAAATATTGACTAATATTATTGCCGTTCCTCTCTGGTCTCTCATGTCATGATAGAAAATGACAGAAAAAGCTTTTTTTTTTTCTGAAAAATTTCCTGGTGATAGTTTCGTTGACTAAGCAACCCCTATCAGTTTGCGGGAAGCTGTCCCTTACACTCCGTATGTATGAAAATCCACTTCTGTAATCTATAAAATATGGCAGATATAAATACATAAAAAGAATGTTAAGTAGGTATATATTTGACGGTTTTGCAAAACAAAACACAGATGTAAATCTCGTGTGGGAACAACACATACTGTGTCGGTCGGCATCAGTCGTCAATTAACGGATTACCGTAGTGGACGATTACCCCATAGCAGTATACCATACCAATCCATTTGGGAATTAGCAACGACTATTTTGCTATTTTATGGTTGTAAGCCTGCTGGTGTAGTGGATAGGACCGCTGCTTCCTGTACAGGAGGTCGTGGTTCGAATCTGACGAAGTCCGCGTACTTGTATGGTGAAACAAAATATCGTGACGGTTTGCATTTTGTGCAGTACCTATAATAAGAAATCAAAAGACTATGTGTGAAGTCGCTTAAGCCGTAACGGTCCCACGTGGTCGACTAAGGCCCAATCGCCCCACTCCAGGTTAGGGTCGTGCCCCTCGGTGGGGTCGTATAAATGAGCTGATGATGGTGGTTGTTCTATTTGTTGTAGCCAATGTAACGAGACTTTCCAGTCTTCCTGGCAAAGTACAAGAGGAAATCAATCATTTCCAGATCAACATCAGAACTCCAAACGTCTAGTCAGTATCTAGTCAAAGGACCATCGGTCCTGTTCCTGTTTGACTACCTAACAAAACAAACCTACCTAGACATTCTCAAATGCTTCTGTGAAATCTATGGCGAAAGCCATCGGCAATAGTCTCTATTCTTATCATTTTTTATTATTATTGGGAAGCTATGAAATTGAATAATTTCATGTACTTAGATTGTTTTATAAAGATAATTATTTAATTTTGCCGAGGTTGTATAGTATAAAACATACATACAACGTTATCTAAATATTTTTTAATGATGCGCTTTTTTAAGGGTTTTCATTTAACATTATTATGTTTGGTACCTACCAATGAGAAACTTTTGAACCACTACCATAGCCATAACTCTCAGTACCTATCTTGTCAAAGGAACATCCGTTCTATTTGATTAGTTGAGCAAACACCTAGGCCCTCGGATCCTCAAATGCTTTCTCAAATGTCTCTGTGAAATCTATGCCTAGAGCGCTACCCTAGGGAATATTGCTGCTCTTGCTTTGATTGATTAGTTGGTATTAGATTCAATAGAACCTATTGATACCATGTTGTGATGTAGGATATATTCTCCCAGTTATCTGTAGTAGCTTCTATTCTATGCTTTATAATTTCTACGTTCCAGAATTCTAATGTTTATATCCTGAATCATCGCATTGTTTGTGATAGCAAAATATTTCTTTTGAATTGTTCGACTGAATTCATCAGAAAAAATATCAAAACATTGTTGTTCATTGATAATCTCATTGCTAACTATTAATTCTTCATTATTTCTAGACTGAGAACATAATTATGCATATGAGACAAATTGTAAATGATTGTTCCTCATAAGTTGAAATAAATCGGGAAAAAATAATCTAGTACTTTAGCAAACAAAATGTTGTCTTGCAAATTGTAAGTACAGCTGCAATGTTATGATGATGCTGTGCTAAATCCAGAACAGTCACGGGTGAGTTGAACTCAGGACTGAAGACTCGGCCAATTTGAGGCGAATCGCGCGGGAATACTAATTAACGTTTACTGTGGCAGAGGGTGTGGCCACTAAAATATATAGTTCTTTGTCACGTTTGAGACGTTCCTATTTAAGTAAAAACCTACTAAACTTTATATTTAACAAATCCTACATAGGTACTTCCCCAGAATAAGATGACCTGTTGTGCAGAAACTCTACTTTAAATGCAACTTTCTATTAGTGAAATATACCTACCTATTAATGAAATGTGTTTGACTTCACCTGTAACGGAGATAAACAAACACACCGTTTACCTCTTTAAAATATTATACTGCTAAAATATAAGAAACAACAAATAAAAATTCGAACACAAATAAGATTGGAACCCTGGTATTTCATTCCATCGCTCCAACAGAATGATAGCTACAGCGGACTTACCCTGAGTGGCTAATTAGTGAAACTGCTGTTTGTTTAATCGTCATAATTTTAGAGAAAAATAGCACAGCGAGGGAAAAACACGTACCTAAGGCCCGTATTTATAATCAGCTCTCAAGAGTGACAGCGAGTTTGAGTTCGTATCAGAAATGTCATTCCAGTACAAAATTACCTGTCAAATCCGCACTCAAGATTGCTCTCAATCTTGAGATCGCTTTATAAATACGAGCCTAAGAAAATTTAACCGCTAATTTTAAAGCCATACGATATAATATCTCGGTGTGGATGTAATTGATAGTTGCCAGTAGTCGCATTCCTGCACCTCAAGTTGCGGCGTATCTACTTCAACAGTAGACATGTTGACAACTGAGGGTATAAATTATAGGGCTTCGAAATTGTTATCATGGGATCGGATCTCTTCCTCTGATCTGGAGATGTATTTTTGAACCATATGAATTTTAAAGTTATGTGTACAGGTCAATCGTTTTATTGGGTCTGGTTTCCCTTCTGGGTTGCAAAGGTCAGATAGCTGTCCCTCAGTGTAAAAACTAGTTTTTAATCCCCTAGATTAAGAAACCCACCCCGAGAAATTTGGGAGAGGGCTAGGGAGATGATTCGTTTTTGTTTCTACTACTTTCGTGTAATATGAAATTGAGTCAGTTTCTCGGATAGTTTAAGTAATAATATTGTTTTAGTTGTTGTTCAGCACTGGCAAAACATTATAATTCAGTTTACGCTGTCCCTTAGATTTATTTCTTGATGCCGATTCTTGCTCAGCAAAACATACCGACTTTGAATCCGAAAAAAACAACAAGAACGTCAGCAGAACCTACCAGTCACCAGTCTCTTCGTATCCAAAAAATAAACAAAAACTTCCACCCATCTTCACAGCTTTCGTATGTCAAGACCCATTCACCATTGACTGGCATTGTAAATACATGCCCATACGAGCTTCATAAAACATTTAATGGGGTTCTAAACGTCGCATCGTCTCGACAGTGCCATGTTTCATTTGAATCCTAAATGTTTGTCGTAAATTAACGAGTTTATGTGCCTTTTATGAAGTTATTTCGCGACATCTCAGTGGTTGTTCGAATATTTTGTGCACCTGATTTCGCGTTGGATGATTTATAATGATATTATTTCTGAGTATGTTTTTTAAACTTTCAAATAACCCATAAGAAGTAAAAAGCTTCGCCAAAGGTACAGAGCATATTAACCATTTAAACTTTCGGTATATCATTCTGATCGTCCACTACTTTTTGTCATATTTTCTTATCAAAGCCCGCTGAATCAAGTTTATTTGATTCTTAAAAAATATTATTTTGAGAAGAAATGAAAACTGTTGCAATACAAAACACTCATACAAATTTGACAGAGCAGATATTTGATAATTATACAATTAGTATTACACAGAGTCGCTAGCCTTTGTACAATCTTAGATTGTCAACCATTCCTCTTGGTTAACCCCATCGAAACAAATCTCAATAAAACATCAGTAATTAAAGCAGACATGTGGTTTGATGATCTTATTATGTAAACTGACCAGACCATTGCAGTCATACAAACCACTGGTGAGTCTGGTAACCAATAAATGTCCAGTGAGTACAGCAACCAATTTGAAACGAGTCGAGTTTCATAAGACCGAAATTTGAAATACGGTTCCTATTACTGTTCAGACTAGGGATGTAGCCGTGTTCAATTTAAGGACACATTATTTAATGGACTTTAACTGACAAAAAACATGAGGCAATTGATTCTTATGTTGGAGTTCTTGAAGAAACCATGGAGATTAGAGTAGTAAGTAATTTTATTTTGGTGGATTTTGTAGATTTTTCTTGTTCTTGTTCTTTCGCATCGAACCACAAGCTGCATTCTATGACAAAACTCCCAAGTTTTTTAGATCTTTTGATGGAACGGAAGCAATTAACTATGAAATTCATTTCCAGAAACTGCCTAATTATAACCTGAAATATTTTTTTCATAGGCCGGATTGAAATCCATCTAAAGCTACAATATTGTAATTTTCCATACAAAATCTGTGACCAAACTTGTTACCATAATTTTTCAAATAACTTGTCTATTGCATCTGATTGGGAGCAATGTTGGTAAGTATCAGAACATCACTAAAGCAGGCGCAAACAGTCGTTGTCGCAAATGGCATCATTTCCGCCCGCTATCGACGACCAACAATATTTATTGGATCCTTGTAGCGAGTTCGATATTTGGGATGACACACTAAACGATAAAACGCAGCGGTTTTTTCTAAATACGTAAATTCTGCTCCAGGAATAAACTAAATTACAATTTATGAAGAAATATTACTGAGTGACACCGAACAATCGAGGACATCTTGATTAGATGTTTTTGAAGCGAAATTTCATTTTGAAGAGGTTTATGCGCTGTTGGAAGTGTGAGTTGTAGCGCATTTTTTTCTATAAAGATTATAATAACAAGACTATTCAAAAAGCATGGAGTGACATTGAAAAGCAATCAACTACAGCAATTCCTGGGCTCACAAAAATAAATTCACTATCATCATCGAATGTCTGCCATAAGCCTATTTTACGCATATCTTCAGTCTTCAGCATTTTGCGCTCAGTTCATGCCAGTCAACAGTCCTAGGATTGCAGAGGTAGTTATTCAAGTCTCCACCCGACACTGCATTTGCCTAAACCATGGTGTCTGTCTACTCGAAAACTTTTCTGCTCCATCCATTGTATTAGCTACTGTCGTAAATCCCCTTAAAAACAGAAGAGTCCAATTTTGTTATGGAATGAAAAATATCGCGGTAGTTCCTAATCCAGTGTGTCCCATACTCTACGACCCTTGACGCGTGAAATGACGTTTAATTAACTAGCTGCACGTCATTAGGCGCTATTGATATGACGTATTACGCGGCCATGTTGGAAATTTCAAAATTCGAATGCGTCAAATGATGAAGTGTTATTTCCCGCGGTCCGTTGAGTATCGATTTTAATTAGAAAGATTATTATTTCCTTTGTTTGTTCTTGATTTGTTAGAATTGATTCGGTTTAGTGCTTTGGTAATTAGGCTTTTGTAATCTTCTGCCTTTAGGCTAGGCAGTTTATGAGGAGTTCAGAACTTTCAACGTTTTAAGTACCAAGTATAAGTACCAAGTGGGTGTCTTATTTAATCGCAGTTCGTGAAAAAAGCTTGAGCGATGCAATTTGATGCAACTTTTGGATTCATAAAAACCCAGTGAAGACTACATACTCAATACTTTTGGATAAGGAGCTCAACTGAGCACTCTATGTCTAAATTCCGGCTCTAATGTTAGTCTAAAACGTTTTTGTCACAATTCGGTGTTTAGCTTTACAAAAGTCACTTTGTTCATTGACATATGCCATGACAATAATAATACCTACTTTATTATTTTATAGACCACCTAGGGAGACTACACTATGTATACATTTACTCAAACCTTTACCTTGTAATTAAGCAACGTTTCCCTTTTCATCATCCTCACACGTCCCCTCATTCAAACTTCAAATTAACATCCAGACTCCCCACATATTAATAATACCTACTTAGAAGTCTACCTAGTAATTTTCCACCGCAAGATTAAACCTATACTTTCCTTAGACCCTTTTCATCTCCCCCCTGTATAATCCTAAAACCTCAATGGTGACTGATTGCACCACACCCTGGGATTGAAATGATTCTGCATTCATATTTTGTAAAGAGTACGAAAATTGCAGTTGGGATTATGTGAGATTTTCTTTAAAAATAAATTGGCGGGAGATTTCTGATACAGAGCTAATAGAGATCTCAGATACATTTTGGTTTGCTGTATGGATTCCGGGTACAATTTATCTTTGTCCAACCTATGTCTATAACGTTTATTTCAGCATAAAGTATAAATGCATGATAATGATGCTAGAATATTAAAAGACTGATTGCCAAAGAACTTAGTAGTATTAAAAACTCTATTCGTTTGCTAACTGTATTGATCCAGAAGTCTTAAGTCGAACCTTAAAAGTTTATTTCTATATACAAACACACACGGTAAATTATGTTTTTTTTTTTAAATAAAGCACCGACAGTCCATTTTCCTGCACAAAAAGGCCAACAAAATGTCTCAGACAGGTTTCCTGTTTTCCCCTAGTAACAGCAGTTTATTTTTTAAACCACTGACTAATTAAATAACTTTTCACCCCCCAACCTCGAGACTGACCAGCCAGTCTGCCAATCCGGGAAAAAAAAATAAGAGTCATGTTTAAGGAAAGGAAATCGTGGCTGGGCTCGGCTTGACTTGGTCTAAATCACATTAAGTTGGCAACACTCGATTCAGTAGAAGCAAGAGATGTGTTAAGTAATAAGCAGGAAGTTTTGATTCGCCATGTTGACTACCGCCTTTCTTAGTAGCACAATAGGCAGTGCGATCATCTAATACTATGTGTTGAACTGATGAATGATGATGATCATGAAGATTGCCGATAGGTCACATAAAAATGTAATTTTTTGCATACAAGTTGTATGAGCTGTCATTCTTTCAAGTCATAAATATCATCATAGCTTAGTGACCCATAAATTGGTTCATTGCCTGGTGAGCTGGTGACTCTTTGTGTACATACATACATATAATCACGCCTTTATCCCTAATGGGGTACATGACCTAAATTAAAGGTCGTTCCGCCACGTCTGACAAGTTTTGAGGGTTATTTCAGATAGATCTGTATATTGCTATAGTGGCAGGTTGTCAGCCCATCGCCTAAATTACAATACTGAAACCCTCAAATCTCTTTGTATAACTCATCTTTATTCTTCCTAAATCAAATGGCCGTAGAAGCTTTACCCCGGTAAATAACGCGACAACCGACGGAACTGTGGGCACCAATAAAACACTAATTCTTCCTTCTAAGGTTCGTGACACAGTGAAAAGGGTCGTATGAAGTAGAGCGCCCATATTTTTAGGACGGCTCGGTTTGGTTGGACCTTATGATTTAGGTTTCAGTTTTGCTGGACGTTGAGGTTATTTATGTTTTTTTTTTGTTGAGGCTGTGGTTGAGGTTGGGTTTATTTAAATTTTGCTTACTTTTTTGACCAGTGTCAAATCTGAAAAAAAAAAAATATTGAACTGATTTTAAGTTATTCTTGTCGTCGTTTTAGAGATTTGAAATCATCAGTTGACTTCAAAGAAAAATTAAATAAATTATTTACCTGACTCCATTGCTGTCAAAGTGTAGTAAGTACCTACAGGTAGAGTTTAATCTAAGTTAAACTAACTTGATATCTAATTATATTGAAGTTCTTTATCAAGAGTACAGTTTTAATAAGACTTTTAAAGATTTTTTCATAGCTTTCAGTGCACAAATTCTTTATGCTGTCGTCGCCTGGACGAAACAGGAAATTAACTTTCTCCCTCTCGCGTGACAACTTTATTAAGAATACTTTTGTTATTTATCCTTTTTATTTCGTTGTTTAATCTCCTAACTTGCGGAGTTTTCTTAAAGTGGCATTTTATAATCCGCTTTTCATTTTCCTTGTTATGGTGACGAGTCGTGCGTGAAATATTTTGGAAAATTTTATGAAAGTAGGAAGTTTATGCCATGTCATAAAATTATGCATAACATGCTTGATATAAAAACATAAAGTTATGAATTTTTGGTAGGTATAATGTTGTGTTTAAATTAAATTTTGCGTACTTAAAAAGAGCAGCATTTTTATGCAGTATAAAAAGATTTATAAAATAGTGACATTTAAAAAAAAGCGTACCCGAAACTGACAGGGGTTGCTCTTTCAACGAACAACCACCTCCAGGAAAATCTTTCAGAAAATGAACAAAAAATAGTATGATCATCTCGATCACACAATTTGTATGAAAAAACCATTTTTTTTATTTCCTGAAGAATTTTCTGGGTAAATATGTTCAGTTTCGTTTCGCAAACACTTTCAGTTTCTGGTACGCTGTCCCTTACACCCGGTATAAATTTGCACCTTTCAGTCATCATTCTCATAAGATAGACTATAGAGAAACCACAAATGTAAGTTTTTATAACATGTCATATTTCGCACAAGCCTTAGTCGTTTACAATATTGCAGACTGAGCATTCAAAGGAGTTTAGCACTCATAAACGTTTCCAAACCCATATTTTGTATGCCGTAAAAGTGCTTGAAGTGTTCCTGCTATTGCATACATTGTCGTATTGACATTCACTTCTGAATGCGGTTTAAAGCTTCACGGCGAATATCTATAATTTTGAAGATAGAGTATGGGGTAGAAGAAGTAGGTAGAGTTAGCGAAAATCACTTATCATTTATTTGATTAGGTAGATATTTTGACAAATAACCGACCACATATCAGCGGATTACGTCTGAAGAACTGCATGGAAATTTTGCTATTTCTCGGCCCTTACTACGAGGGGCTTCAATATTTATAATACATCTATACAACTGCAATACTTACAATTATTGTTTGGTAAAATACTGATTGTTTTCTTTTTATTAATCTTTTTCTTCTTCTTCTTGTCGATCAATGGCAAACAAAGTCTCAGCGCCGAAAAAAAAATACTTATTAAAAAACAGTTCATAGCTGCTTCGAAGCTATTCATAGGACCTATATACCTCCAATTTGCACACATTTTGAAGTAACATAATCTTTGCCATATTCTCCGTTGAATTTCGCGGAGTGTCAGACTTCCGTACCATAAATCAGTTTAACGTCTCTTTCCAGGAGTTACCGAGAACCAATGGCAAGATGGAAAGACACTTCCAAAGTTGTGGTTACGATTTTACTAAGATTTTTGCTAAATTGTGCTGTTTAGCGGAATGTTTGAAGCATCTACAAAGGGTTTTATGAGCCTTGAAGAATTGGTAACTAACCTTACTTTCACGCCCAAGTAGTAAAATAACTTTTGGATTTTACGATGATTTGCATTATAGATTCCGTATCCGGAATCTCACCAGAATTTACTTAGGAACCTACAACAAAAATCTTAGTTTCCCAAAACTGCAGTATAGAAGCACTTTGTAGTGTCCAAGATGTCAGATTTCAAATTAAATAAAAAATAAAACGAACTATAAATTTTATCAAAGATTTTCCTCAAAGTTCTTGGTCAATTTTAAAGAAATTTTAACATGGAAAGTTTTTAAGGTATCCCCAAGTTTTTTTTAATGAACGATAGGCAGACGAGCAGGCGGGTCACCTGATGGTCAGAAATCACCGCCGCCTATGGACACTTTCAACACTCGGGGGGTCACAAATGCGCTGCCGAGAAATAGAAAACACTTTTAAAATCAGAAATTTGGTGTGAAGTAAAAGTAAAGAAACAGGTTAAAATTACTCAGAATTCTGAACCGTGAGTTCAAATAAGCTAGCAAGCGCCTAATAATTTACTGCACCACTTTTATACACGAATGAAACAGTCGTGAGAGCATGTTTAACCAAATTACGTTTGTAGAACAGCGGCAACTTTGTATGCACTTCATAATTATTCTTGTAAGGCGTTTGCGTTTTCAGAGACGTGAATAATTTGAGGAATGTTTATTAAGTTAGTACCTTGTTCATTCAGTGAGTCATAAGGAATTTAAACGTTATTTAACAAACATGCTCTACACCTAAGTATTCAACTTTGAATTCCTGACAAAGATTTTTCGTTTTATTCTTCAATCGGGTAGTGAAGGCCAAATTCTTAAACGTCATTATGGACTCTGGTGTTAGAGTTCTTAAACCACCTAATTTGACTCCAATACCTTATATTACTGTGTCAGATTTCGTTATGTTAATTGTGTATTCTCATAAGCTGAGGTACTTCTTCTAAACTGTTCCATGTATTTTAACTTCTTTATAATTAACCAGGTTCTAGACTGTTGTAATTAAATTTGCTATTTCGTTTTTTGCAACTACGTTCACGGCAAAATTAAAATTCCCCGTATTTACACTTTGCGTCAGCAGGGAAAATTGGCGATGACTAAAATTTGTTATATAAACATTACTAGGTACTTCGGATTGCATTTGATTCTAGTCTTGATCGGAGGTTAAACAGATAAAATCGTCAGTGGAGTTGATGAAATCGGTCTTTTTTTAGATTCAAATTTCTTAGCAACGGACTAAAGAAGAACACTCACTAGTTGCGTGTAATGCGTCAAGATCTGTAATGTTTCATTTACGGTCGTTGTAATATCTGGCCGAAATATTGTATTTTTTTATATTAAAAACTTTTAGTCATCGCCGATATGGGGTAGATGGGTAAATTCAGGGTAAATGGGTAAATTGCCCGCACTCCCTATGTTTGTTCTGCTCCCCTCGCCAGCTTGCAGTTTACAAGTGTATTGATTGACGTCATTATAGTTTCATGCTGAATGGGCGGTTATGCAGTTACAGATTGTTATACTTACTTATGCTTCCTCTGATTTGCTTTACGTTTGCAATATATATTTATATAGCAAAGTATCTTCTTTATATTATCTACTAGGGTATATCTACTCAAAAAAACGCCCGCCATAAGTAACTAATCTGTGCTCAAAAGCTTAGATTCCTAATCTGTATAATGTTCTCACCTTATACCTAGCGAATCTGTTATTAGAGCATTAATAACAAATATTTAACTTTGCATCTAATTTCTACTTGGCATTATAAAAAAATCAACAATCATGCTCACACCTATAAAAATCAATATTTCTGGCTTTGTAATAGCAAATATTTTAGTGTCTAGCAAATAAAATTCTTGAACATTTTTCTTTGACAGAAATATCGGTACGGAAACAAAGTACTTACCTACCTATATTTTGATTTCATACATTTCTGTCTCGTTCCATGCCGAATAGAATTAAAAATTTCCCACTAAAATTGCAAGTTACAATATTCCATAATAGCCGGGTGCACCCTTCTACGAATCAGCAATGATATGAAAAGTTTGTTTCACTACCTATAATTTAGTCGGTCGCGTTTTCTTTGTAAATTTTCTTTATTGCAGCTTTTAGGGTCGTTTTTGTTTTGTAACTTGGAATTATTCAAATTTTTTCAATGGTCGTGTTTGGTTACAAAATTTGTAAAAACCAAAATAAAAACGCCATTTTATTTACTTTCCACGTCCAATAAATACATACCTACCAGTAAATTTAGAAATGAATCGTATTCGTGTTAATAATCTTAAAGAACGTCCAACTTTGGGCAAAATCACGAAATTTGCAAACCATAGAGACAGTTCATCTTCTAATAAATACCTGATAAAATCTTAATAGATTTTTTTTAAATTCCGCATTTTCAATTTGAAATATATTGCGAAGCCTTAAGGTAAATTTTAGCAAGACTTTGTAAGGAAAATCTTCAGAAAATCTCGGTTGTATAGTTTTTTTTATACATGTTTTATAATCTCTGGACTAGGGCTTTGTTTACGGGATCTACAGAACAAAAATAAACAAAACGTTATTCAATCTACCCTCCTGTTGTAAGCAATCACTTTGTAGGGAGGCAAAAGATAGTTGGGCCTTCAAAAAGGCGGATAATTTAAAATTAGTAAGTACCTGAATAGGTAAGGTATGATAGAGCTTCAAGTATTGGTGAGCAAGTCGCCCTCAACGCAAAAAAGCAGACATGACGATCAGATACTTTAAAGACAACTTCTTGAGTCGAGATCCGAGCCCCTTATTTCCCTTCAAATGGCCCAACAGACCCTGGTGTCGAAGTTTAGAAGGTCGACGTTTCTGCGATCGTTAGCAGTTAACATAAAAACATCTACTTGTATAGTTGCAATTATTTGTATAGTTGCAATTACAGCCACGATTGAAAATTATCATGCACCAATTCGATTCCGCATTCGATCAACGATTGATATGTCCAGATCTTCGTCCGACCTGAAATCATACTGCCAAGCGTATTGAACTAACCTTTTTCGTGGCCCTCTCGCCCCTGTACTCTTCGTCTCCTGACGTGACAGCCCTCGACTGACGTCTCCAAAATCGCGGCGACGTCCCACCTTCTACCCAGCGTCTCCCAAACAATGCATTTTAGGCTCTATTGAACATCGCAAATGTATTTATAGAAAGCTACGACAGATTCAGGTGAGAGAATTTAAGCTCTAAAGTGGTGTAAGAGAGTGGAAAATGTATTGGGAAGTTTTTGGTTTTGGTTTGATAGTAAAGTGACGGATTAGATTTTAAACAGTTTTTCCTTGTAAGCTGTTTGCGTTTGAAAAGTTTTGCGTTTTTATTGGATTTGAAGAATTTCACCCTTTTTCTACGTTCGCAGACGACTATTGTACATACTTTTATGATATTTGAACAAAATGTGTGTTCTTGTATTAAATCGTCCACTAGAATTTATAAAAAAATCAATGCAAAGATCTTGCTGGCTTCCGTTGATGTGAAGGAATGCTTCGAGATTTTTCATGGCCTTTTCTGACAACTTTGTCTCGGTGATCTTTGGCTAAAATAAAGAGTAGAATTTAGGTTTTATTTTTATTTTATAGAAGTCGAAAACTACAAAATGATCCTCCTTAAAGGCAAGGGCGCCTCCCCTACCATCAGGGCTTTCAGTGCTGTTGTCACCCACCAAACATGAGAGGGTATTACTGTAAGCACCTATATAGGGTGCTACGGTGCCGTTATGCAGTGGTAACTTAGTATCCTTATACCATAACTTTGTCTATAAAAATCTTGTGGCGAGCTCATGAGTAAATCAAGCCTATTATTACAGGTATCCCTGACGTCCGAGCACCATTAGCATCAACGATCTCTTGAAAAAATTAGGACATTACTAACACTAGGATTGAGTATTATTGGGTAGTGACAAGTTGTCAGTCCATTGGCTAAATTGCAACACACCAAAAGCCCTGGTTCTCTTTGTTGCTTCTAACTAGTACGGCTGGAAAAATAAGCAGTGGTTATGCTAAGTAGGTAAGCATTTAATTTAATATTTATTTTAGCCGATGCGATCGACACGCCAAGAACAAGTATATATTTTTATGCTTCTCATACGATAGAAGGAATACTTACTTTTCAATAGAATAAATTCCTAAACCATTTCTTAGAAAATTCAGCTGTAAAACTAAAGCTGCAATTTCTATAGCATCAATTTCCATAACAGTTAATACCCAACCAAAACGACCAACTACTCGACCAGGTTTAAATAAAGTCAAACCCATTAACTACCTTCCTGGACCATAAAAAGACTATCTTGTTTTGACAGCCCCACCCATCTCGTCTCAAGAACAAAAGTGTCCATTAAAGAGGCAGTCTGCAAACATGCATTCACATACATCGGTGCCAGAGACAGAGTAGCAGGAGTGTACTTCGCTGTGAGATACTTATTAATACTTAGGTAGTTTTTTTTATAGTATTTTTATATCACGACTGCCGCTCGGTCATTACTTCTAGGGTAGTGCGTAAGGACACGCGCCTATGTGTGGTATACTATGGCGAACTCACGCACACTTAACTAAGGTAATGTGCGTGTATATTCATTTACACTCACAAGTATGGCAAAGCGGCAGTCGTGAGATAAAAGAACTATATTCTATATCATTATCTATATCAGTTTAGAATAGTACAAGTTAATACTTTGCTAAGTATCAAAAAAGCTGCTACTTAAATCCAACAGCACTGCATTATCTGCGTGCATACAACCGTTCAGTTTTTTCAGTTATGTCTGCATGAGATTTTTCAGCTTTTTTACGTAGTTTTCCCGTTGTTACGTCTATGGCGTGCATTTATAAGCATTCGCGTACACTCGCATGCATTTGTATGCGTCTCCTCGCATTCAATCCGTTTGAATGGTGCGCGCCATTCGCATCGTATGCGCTGAAACAGTTTAAAGTGCACTGCTATTTGTTTTATGGGTTAAAATGTAGGGTGGGAGAGGTAGTTGGATGTTCATTTAATTTTTTTACAGGACTGTCCTGTGATTAAAAATAAATAAAAAAGAAAAACAGTCTATGAAATTGTCCACCAGACCTGGACATCTTGCGGCTGATAGGTATGCATGTATTGTGATCAATTCTGTGTCAAGTAGTTTGCTAAGTACCTTCGACAGCTACATAAACCATCTCCTCTTCGGTGTATGGAAATGTAATGCTTATAAAATTTCTTCTATGCTGAATCATCATCATCATCTCCCTAGCCTTTTCCCGTATTTCATAGGGTCGTTTACCTTCTGACCTCCGTAACCCGGAAAGGAATAAGCTGAACATTTTTCAAAAAACTAAAAGCCAATGATTTGTATTAAATACATACTTAAATATTCAGGTAAAACACAACACAGAAATATATTTTGAAAAACCATCATCACGTCAAAATAAGTCTACAAAAAGTTTACTTAGAACTCTACATTACGATATTCTCGTGACATGAGTGTGGAAAATAAATAGAAAAGGCTGTAACAGACACGTTTACCCTGTTGGCACGTTGTGAGTGTTTCTGATGTAAAAGATTTGTGTAACAGATTTCATTCTTATTGCATTGTGCTTTGCTTTATATTGATTTGTTACAAAGTACTCAGACTTCACATTGTGTTAGGAGTAAAGAAAGTATTAACTTCCAGAACAGGTGTAGTTGTAGTAAACTCAAAGTCGACTGCTGGCTGCAACCCATAGCTCAAGCTCAAGTATATTTCTTATAATATTAACACGTTTAAGATTATTTTAACAGATATGTCAACTAAGTAACATAATAACAACAAATAGGCCAATCACACAAGTAAAATTGAGATTGCCATGGGATAGAAAGTCATCCATGTAAATCTAGGCTTTACCGAATATCCACGATTACCGATGTACATATCTGTTACAATTTACTGAGTGGTGAACCCACGTTGTTGAAATCAAACAAAAATACCTCATGAAAGAAAAAAGAATGTAAAAATAATGCTATAGTCCAGACAGACGCCATTGTCTGAACTAGTGGATAATATTCTATAGTTTCTTGTTCCTTTCAGCCAGGTTGGCATCAGGACTTAACAGGAGACTGAAAACATTAATTTTGTCACAAGTAATGACTTCTACAAACACACCAATGAGAGTCCTCATTCGCATTTAGATGAATTTCTGAGAAAATCTCCGCACCAGCTAAGTCTCGTTCAATTAAAATATTTACCAGTAATAAGAATTTTCAGCCATTCATCTTGGGTGTCGCACTGTCAAAGAAATGAAATATTACTTTATATCTCGGAATTGTTACAGTGTAATTATTACTTATGAAGATGTAATAAAAAAGTGCTTTGAAGTTTTGTTGTTAGAATTAATAAGCTTGGATAAAAATGTTATTAAATTTATTACACAAAAATTCACAAAATAGCTACTTATAGTCCATGCGAAAACTGCTGTATTTCTTATTACTTCGACGAGATTGATTTTGATTTTAGACAAGGTTGAGGAGAACAAGACAGTATCACCGTTCTTGTATAATGTAAGTCATCTGTGACAGTATCAAAGATGAAAAGAGCTCACTCGGAAGCTATTCGTACTTCCTTATACCGACCTAACGCAG
>JARACY010002767.1:0-39419 GCA_029255725.1 Scrobipalpa atriplicella
AACACTTGCTGGCGATGTTCGAGGCTGTAAAACTTGGTTTCTATCAGTTTTTTGTCGCCAATGAGCCTCTTAGCTCTGCGTTCCACCGAGTCGAGAGCGGCAAGTTGGTATTTGGCTGAGCCGTCCCAGAGGTGACTGCAATTACTCTATGCAGGATCAGACTTGTGCTTTGTACAGATTTAAAAGCTGTCTAAGCGTGAAGTATCGCTTCACTCTATTTAGGATACCCACTTTTTTGGCCGCTGTTTGCGCTTTGTACTCGATGGATGATGCGCCAAAGTTCAGATTAAATGACATCTTCATGCCTAGAAGCTCAAGCTTGTCAGTAATAGGTACAGATGTACTCCGGAAAATTAGGAGTCTGGTCGAAAGGACTCCTTTTGGCGGTGAATAGACATGCTTGCGTTTTAGTGGCATTGAAAGAGACCAAATTGTCAACACCCAAATTTTATGAATAGACCCGTTGGGTTGAAATGTAAGGATTCTTTGACTTATATGACTTTATGATCGCGACTAATTAAATGTTGATAAGTTAATAAACATACAGGCATGTCTCATTTATAAGACTTAGGCCCGTAGTTATGAATCGATCTCAAGATCAATAGCAATATTAAGTATGGGTTTGACAAGCCGTTTTGTACTGAACTGACATTTCTGATTCTTACTTAAAATCGCTGTCACTCTTGAGAGCAGTTTATAAATACGGGCCTTAAGGTCTGATCTGTTCGCTCAAACATGGCCCTTCTTAAGGAACGTATTTCCTCTCTGCTGGTGTTTGCGCTGGATAAGTATCTCTCAGTGAGCGTACTATCATCTGCGTACCCAACAATACCTAGCCGTAGAAGGTCATTGATGTGCAGCAGGAACAGAGTTGCAGAGAGAATAGCCCCCTGAGGGACTCTGGCGTCAATAGCCATCAAGTCTGAGGAGCAGCTGTCAACGACTATGATCGACCGTTCACTCAGGAAGTCAGAAATCCAGCTACAAAAATCAGCTGGGATGCCAAACGCTTGATTAGCAGACTCGCGTGCCAGACCCTGTCAAAGACCTTCGAGATGTCAAGTGAGACGGCGAGTGCTTCGCCATGCCTCTCGATGGCCTCATGCCAGCAGGGCGTGACATACACAAGAAGATCCCCAGTTGACCGTCCCTGGCGAAAGCCATATTAGCAGTCACTGAGAAGATCATTGTCTTTGAGGTAGGTCAGCAACTTACTGTTCACTACCTTTTCCATGACTTTACATAAGATGGAGGTAATGGCAATCGGTCTTTAATTGGCAGGGTCCGAACGGTCACCTTTCTTGAGGACTGGCTGAACTTTTGCAAGCTTCCAGGACTTTGGCACTGTTCCTTTTTTGAAAGAAAGGCGGAACAAGCGTGTCAACACAGGAGACAGTTCGGGCGCACAATGCCTCATCACTCTTGCTGGGATGCCATCAGGACCACTAGCTTTATTCACGTCTAGACTGCACAATACTCTTCGGACCTCTTTAGCATGGACTACGATCTCCAGCATCGAAGAATCCCAACGAGGTACAGTAGGTAGTTGCTTAGAGCCAGCATCCAGACGTGAATTGTTTGCGAATACCGACGCAAATAAATTTTCTTTGTCACATGCAGGCAGAGTGAATAAATGAGTGAATGAGGGACGACAGAAGTTTGCTTCGACCGCTTTTGACGGGGACCACATCTTTTTGTATTTTTTAGTGTTTGTAGTTATAGCGGCAACAGAAATACATCATCTGCGAAAATTTCAACTCTCTAGCTATCACGGTTCATGAGACATCTGGTGACAGACGGACAGACGGACGGACAGCGAAGTCTCAGTAATGTTCCTGGTTTTTTACCCTTTGGGTACGGAACCCTAAAAAGTAGCTCAGTGATAGCAGGTGCTTTTATTTTACTAACCTGTGCTCCTCTTCAAATCCGTGTCGAATATCATCTTCATTAAAATACTGATAGCTCTCAGTAGTGGTGACAACTACAGCAAGAGAACACTCTAGAAAGGCCTCGCTGGCGTGCAGTGCTCTGGTAGCAGCATCAGCTCCCCCCGCCGCCGCTCCCCCTCCCCCCGCGCCCGGAGGCAACGCGGGCGCCCAGCCGGCCAGGAACCTCGCGCGGGGAGCTTCCACCGCTAATAACGCGGTCAGCGGACGTGACTGCACGCACGTTATTAACCTGATAAAGACGTTGCGTAAAATTATAGGTTCCATAGGACTGTTCAATATAAAGTACCTATTGGGATAATATCTACCAATGCTCTGAGTCAGTGGAGTCCTTAGGACATCGTAGTGCCTGCGCTGCGTGCTCCCGGGCGAGCGCTGAGTCAGGCGCCAGTGCCCACGGACTCAGTGCTGATCCACTTAGCAGTAGCACACGTGACACCAGACCTGTTTATAACAATCAAAGTATGAAAACAACGGCAAAGGGGATTATTATGAATTTCCAACAGTTTATTTATGAGTTCCTTACCTTTAGCGTCAGGCAGCATGAGCAGTGCGTTGGCGAGCGCGGCGCCGGCGGCGTGGCCTGCGAGCGTGACGCGGCGCGGGTCTCCTCCGAACGCGGCGATGTTCCGCCGCAGCCACGCCAGCGCCGCCGTCACATCCAGCAGCGCCGCTCCGCCCGCCATCGCCGCTGGGTCATCCTCCGACCCAGTAGTTAAATAACCTGAGGAACAACTCATGCTTTAGTTTCAACATGAACAAAACGATGGCCACAGATGGTTAGAGCATTATCCACTGAAAATTCGTTTACATAGTACACATCTTACAGCATTAAAATAATTACTAATACGTTACCTAATAAACCTAGCCTATAGTTGATAGTGACGACGAGGAGGTGCGCGCGCGCCGCCAGCACGGCGCCGTCGAGTGCGTTCGCGGAGCCCCACTCGTGCGCCGCCGCGCCCAGCCACGCCACCACTGCGTACGGCGCCTCCACGCCACGCGCACCTGAACACAGAATACGATCAATATCATCGAAGGACAGCATAATCTCAAAGGATTATTTGTTAAAATAAAAATTGATGTCCCCATGGATTTGAATATGATTTCTTAGATAGTTGGCGCCATTGCTTGCAGTTCCTAGTACAATAACAAGGCTTGCTCTTACCGCTACCGGGCACGTAAATGTTGAGGTAGAGGCAGTCTTCGCTCTGGTTGGCAAGCAGCGGTGCCGTTGCCTTCAACTCCTGGTATGCGCCCAGTGGCATTCGTGCCAGAGCTGCACTCCTGGTAACAAATTCAAACTTCTGAAGGTGCTAGTAACACAGAGGGATTTCCATATCTTTTAGGTAATGCCGATTATAGTCCATTAAAAGTCCCCAATCAAAGCAGCTAGTTATTCGCTATTTACGCAACTGCTGCAGTAAGGGGTATTAAAACACTACTAGCACAGAATTATACTGAGTTTATGAAACGAGCGAAAAATGGCATTTCTTGCATACAACTTCACTTGTCTTCTTCGCATAATAAAGAACTATAGTTTGTAAGGTACATTACACACACCTTACACTTTACCTAACCACGGTGAGAAAGTGTAGGGAAAAGTATATCAATACCCTACTGTTCTTGATTAGGTATTGCTATCGATTCGTAGGGGGCACAACTTAACTAAATCTTGACTAAAATTATTGCCATCCTTTTCTGTTCTCTCATGACAAAAAAGCTTCCAAAAAAGGAAAAAGAAATAATCGAAAGATTTTTCTTATTCTTTTCCTGTTCTATTTTTCAACTTCTGTAGTCATTTATTAGAATTCTGTTACGAATTGAAACTATTGATTTGCCACGGAAATGGTTTGTATAAGGGCCTCTATCAAATACAGCGACCGAGATCGACGGATTAACGTGCACTCCGAAGCACGCAATATTTTTTTTTTCCTAAAATCAGTGCCTGTGATTCAGCTTGCATTGTCTTTACCAAATTGGGACAATCTCAGAAAGTGATCAATTGACAAATATCAACTGTATGTGGGTCATTCTTTGAGAGGTCGAAATTTTCGGTCACACGCTTAATACTCTAATGATATAAAACGCACAGCTTAAAACTCTTTTTTATATGTTTCTTTGTTTAATTGACTACCTAGAATTCCTAATTTCAACATAATATTACAAAATACGTTAAACAAAACTTTAGTTAGAAACCTGAAATCGGGGTCAAAACTAGCGTTCTTCGCGTGTCACACTCTGCTCTTCCGAAATTGAAAAGCTTATAGCAATTTATTTACCTGGACTATGTCGTACTTTTTACCCATAAAAATGATCCTGAAAAACCACAGATTTATTTAAAATAATAAACTACACACATATTTAAACACCAACATTCACAAAACAAGCACTTTGTGTCGGTCACACGTTTTCGAGACTTTTGAGCGCGCGGTTTGAAACGACTCGTACGCCTCAACGAAGCTAACTATGACCAGGACAACACTCCCGCCATTTGCCAGTCCTGACATGGCATCTGAGGAAAGAGGACTGGTGACTCATCGCATTTCCCGAAAAAAAATAGAAGGTGTTTAATTTTCGAGACCAACATTTTTCTACTTACGCAGGTCACTTAAGTGGACATGTGTAATGTATGATAGAGTAACACTTTGAATCTGTTATTACTATTATTAACTCGTAAATATAACCGAGATTTTAGATTAATTAAAAAAAAAGGAATTTATTGCATAGTTTAGAGAGAAATTGCGAAAATACCCTAAATTCGGTCACTTGAGTGGCGTGATTTGGGTGGCATTTTGTCCACCAAAGCGACATTTCACACCACTCAAGTGACTTATCTTATTACTTAAACAAAATTCATATGAATACCGCGTTCTTATTGTATAGTAATTTATGTAAAACATTATTTATGAAGCGTATAGTGATAATCTTGTCTAATAGCTCGATTATTATGACTTTTCGTTTTAAGGAGAACATCGACCAGTTAATTGCACGACTTGCCATGGGGTCTCACCCGGTGGGCTTGACCGCGGAGGGTAGCTAAAGAAGAACCCAGGAACCGGCCTGTAGTTGCAGGCCGCGTGAATTGCCTCTCCAGGGAGCCTGAGTATGTCCGAATGAGATTTCCGCCGAGGAAGAAGTTCCGGGGTGAAGGATTATCAGTCAGCTATCAAAAATGTTCTCCTTAAAACGAAAAGTCATAATAATCGAGCTATTAGACAAGATTATCACTATACGCTTCATAAATAATGTTTTACATAAATTACTATACAATAAGAACGCGGTATTCATATGAATTTTGTTTAAGTAATAAGATAAGTCACTTGAGTGGTGTGAAATGTCGCTTTGGTGGACAAAATGCCACCCAAATCACGCCACTCAAGTGACCGAATTTAGGGTATTTTCGCAATTTCTCTCTAAACTATGCAATAAATTCCTTTTTTTTTAATTAATCTAAAATCTCGGTTATATTTACGAGTTAATAATAGTAATAACAGATTCAAAGTGTTACTCTATCATACATTACACATGTCCACTTAAGTGACCTGCGTAAGTAGAAAAATGTTGGTCTCGAAAATTAAACACCTTCTATTTTTTTTCGGGAAATGCGATGAGTCACCAGTCCTCTTTCCTCAGATGCCATGTCAGGACTGGCAAATGGCGGGAGTGTTGTCCTGGTCATAGTTAGCTTCGTTGAGGCGTACGAGTCGTTTCAAACCGCGCGCTCAAAAGTCTCGAAAACGTGTGACCGACACAAAGTGCTTGTTTTGTGAATGTTGGTGTTTAAATATGTGTGTAGTTTATTATTTTAAATAAATCTGTGGTTTTTCAGGATCATTTTTATGGGTAAAAAGTACGACATAGTCCAGGTAAATAAATTGCTATAAGCTTTTCAATTTCGGAAGAGCAGAGTGTGACACGCGAAGAACGCTAGTTTTGACCCCGATTTCAGGTTTCTAACTAAAGTTTTGTTTAACGTATTTTGTAATATTATGTTGAAATTAGGAATTCTAGGTAGTCAATTAAACAAAGAAACATATAAAAAAGAGTTTTAAGCTGTGCGTTTTATATCATTAGAGTATTAAGCGTGTGACCGAAAATTTCGACCTCTCAAAGAATGACCCACATACAGTTGATATTTGTCAATTGATCACTTTCTGAGATTGTCCCAATTTGGTAAAGACAATGCAAGCTGAATCACAGGCACTGATTTTAGGAAAAAAAAAATATTGCGTGCTTCGGAGTGCACGTTAATCCGTCGATCTCGGTCGCTGTATTTGATAGAGGCCCTTATACAAACCATTTCCGTGGCAAATCAATAGTTTCAATTCGTAACAGAATTCTAATAAATGACTACAGAAGTTGAAAAATAGAACAGGAAAAGAATAAGAAAAATCTTTCGATTATTTCTTTTTCCTTTTTTGGAAGCTTTTTTGTCATGAGAGAACAGAAAAGGATGGCAATAATTTTAGTCAAGATTTAGTTAAGTTGTGCCCCCTACGAATCGATAGCAATACCTAATCAAGAACAGTAGGGTATTGATATACTTTTCCCTACACTTTCTCACCGTGGTTAGGTAAAGTGTAAGGTGTGTGTAATGTACCTTACAAACTATAGTTCTTTATTATGCGAAGAAGACAAGTGAAGTTGTATGCAAGAAATGCCATTTTTCGCTCGTTTCATAAACTCAGTATAATTCTGTGCTAGTAGTGTTTTAATACCCCTTACTGCAGCAGTTGCGTAAATAGCGAATAACTAGCTGCTTTGATTGGGGACTTTTAATGGACTATAATCGGCATTACCTAAAGATATGGAAATCCCTCTGTGTTACTAGCACCTTCAGAAGTTTGAATTTGTTACCAGGAGTGCAGCTCTGGCACGAATGCCACTGGGCGCATACCAGGAGTTGAAGGCAACGGCACCGCTGCTTGCCAACCAGAGCGAAGACTGCCTCTACCTCAACATTTACGTGCCCGGTAGCGGTAAGAGCAAGCCTTGTTATTGTACTAGGAACTGCAAGCAATGGCGCCAACTATCTAAGAAATCATATTCAAATCCATGGGGACATCAATTTTTATTTTAACAAATAATCCTTTGAGATTATGCTGTCCTTCGATGATATTGATCGTATTCTGTGTTCAGGTGCGCGTGGCGTGGAGGCGCCGTACGCAGTGGTGGCGTGGCTGGGCGCGGCGGCGCACGAGTGGGGCTCCGCGAACGCACTCGACGGCGCCGTGCTGGCGGCGCGCGCGCACCTCCTCGTCGTCACTATCAACTATAGGCTAGGTTTATTAGGTAACGTATTAGTAATTATTTTAATGCTGTAAGATGTGTACTATGTAAACGAATTTTCAGTGGATAATGCTCTAACCATCTGTGGCCATCGTTTTGTTCATGTTGAAACTAAAGCATGAGTTGTTCCTCAGGTTATTTAACTACTGGGTCGGAGGATGACCCAGCGGCGATGGCGGGCGGAGCGGCGCTGCTGGATGTGACGGCGGCGCTGGCGTGGCTGCGGCGGAACATCGCCGCGTTCGGAGGAGACCCGCGCCGCGTCACGCTCGCAGGCCACGCCGCCGGCGCCGCGCTCGCCAACGCACTGCTCATGCTGCCTGACGCTAAAGGTAAGGAACTCATAAATAAACTGTTGGAAATTCATAATAATCCCCTTTGCCGTTGTTTTCATACTTTGATTGTTATAAACAGGTCTGGTGTCACGTGTGCTACTGCTAAGTGGATCAGCACTGAGTCCGTGGGCACTGGCGCCTGACTCAGCGCTCGCCCGGGAGCACGCAGCGCAGGCACTACGATGTCCTAAGGACTCCACTGACTCAGAGCATTGGTAGATATTATCCCAATAGGTACTTTATATTGAACAGTCCTATGGAACCTATAATTTTACGCAACGTCTTTATCAGGTTAATAACGTGCGTGCAGTCACGTCCGCTGACCGCGTTATTAGCGGTGGAAGCTCCCCGCGCGAGGTTCCTGGCCGGCTGGGCGCCCGCGTTGCCTCCGGGCGCGGGGGGAGGGGGAGCGGCGGCGGGGGGAGCTGATGCTGCTACCAGAGCACTGCACGCCAGCGAGGCCTTTCTAGAGTGTTCTCTTGCTGTAGTTGTCACCACTACTGAGAGCTATCAGTATTTTAATGAAGATGATATTCGACACGGATTTGAAGAGGAGCACAGGTTAGTAAAATAAAAGCACCTGCTATCACTGAGCTACTTTTTAGGGTTCCGTACCCAAAGGGTAAAAAACCAGGAACATTACTGAGACTTCGCTGTCCGTCCGTCTGTCCGTCTGTCACCAGATGTCTCATGAACCGTGATAGCTAGAGAGTTGAAATTTTCGCAGATGATGTATTTCTGTTGCCGCTATAACTACAAACACTAAAAAATACAAAAAGATGTGGTCCCCGTCAAAAGCGGTCGAAGCAAACTTCTGTCGTCCCTCATTCACTCATTTATTCACTCTGCCTGCATGTGACAAAGAAAATTTATTTGCGTCGGTATTCGCAAACAATTCACGTCTGGATGCTGGCTCTAAGCAACTACCTACTGTACCTCGTTGGGATTCTTCGATGCTGGAGATCGTAGTCCATGCTAAAGAGGTCCGAAGAGTATTGTGCAGTCTAGACGTGAATAAAGCTAGTGGTCCTGATGGCATCCCAGCAAGAGTGATGAGGCATTGTGCGCCCGAACTGTCTCCTGTGTTGACACGCTTGTTCCGCCTTTCTTTCAAAAAAGGAACAGTGCCAAAGTCCTGGAAGCTTGCAAAAGTTCAGCCAGTCCTCAAGAAAGGTGACCGTTCGGACCCTGCCAATTAAAGACCGATTGCCATTACCTCCATCTTATGTAAAGTCATGGAAAAGGTAGTGAACAGTAAGTTGCTGACCTACCTCAAAGACAATGATCTTCTCAGTGACTGCTAATATGGCTTTCGCCAGGGACGGTCAACTGGGGATCTTCTTGTGTATGTCACGCCCTGCTGGCATGAGGCCATCGAGAGGCATGGCGAAGCACTCGCCGTCTCACTTGACATCTCGAAGGTCTTTGACAGGGTCTGGCACGCGAGTCTGCTAATCAAGCGTTTGGCATCCCAGCTGATTTTTGTAGCTGGATTTCTGACTTCCTGAGTGAACGGTCGATCATAGTCGTTGACAGCTGCTCCTCAGACTTGATGGCTATTGACGCCAGAGTCCCTCAGGGGGCTATTCTCTCTGCAACTCTGTTCCTGCTGCACATCAATGACCTTCTACGGCTAGGTATTGTTGGGTACGCAGATGATAGTACGCTCACTGAGAGATACTTATCCAGCGCAAACACCAGCAGAGAGGAAATACGTTCCTTAAGAAGGGCCATGTTTGAGCGAACAGATCAGACCTTAAGGCCCGTATTTATAAACTGCTCTCAAGAGTGACAGCGATTTTAAGTAAGAATCAGAAATGTCAGTTCAGTACAAAACGGCTTGTCAAACCCATACTTAATATTGCTATTGATCTTGAGATCGATTCATAACTACGGGCCTAAGTCTTATAAATGAGACATGCCTGTATGTTTATTAACTTATCAACATTTAATTAGTCGCGATCATAAAGTCATAAAGTCAAAGAATCCTTACATTTCAACCCAACGGGTCTATTCATAAAATTTGGGTGTTGACAATTTGGTCTCTTTCAATGCCACTAAAACGCAAGCATGTCTATTCACCGCCAAAAGGAGTCCTTTCGACCAGACTCCTAATTTTCCGGAGTACATCTGTACCTATTACTGACAAGCTTGAGCTTCTAGGCATGAAGATGTCATTTAATCTGAACTTTGGCGCATCATCCATCGAGTACAAAGCGCAAACAGCGGCCAAAAAAGTGGGTATCCTAAATAGAGTGAAGCGATACTTCACGCTTAGACAGCTTTTAAATCTGTACAAAGCACAAGTCTGATCCTGCATAGAGTAATTGCAGTCACCTCTGGGACGGCTCAGCCAAATACCAACTTGCCGCTCTCGACTCGGTGGAACGCAGAGCTAAGAGGCTCATTGGCGACAAAAAACTGATAGAAACCAAGTTTTACAGCCTCGAACATCGCCGCAAGGTTGCTTGCTTGTCGGTCTTCTACAGGCTGTACTTTGGTGAGTGTGCTCAAGAACTCCACGACCTTATCCCGTCAGCTTCCTTCTACCATCGGACATCTAGATGCACTGCAGGATACCATCCATACCTGGTCGATATTCTACCAATACGGACTAAAAGCGCTTCCAAAACTCTTTCATAATGCGCACAGCAAAAGATTGGAACTCTCTACCTGCGTCTGTGTGTCCGAATGCATACAACCCCCAACACTTTAAACTTAGAGTGAACAGGCATCTTCTGAGTGAGCTCGCTCCATCGTCGACTCCGTCTCAGTCGCTTCCGACCTAGACTGGAGTAAAGAGCAAACCCATTTCTAATAAACAAAAATTACAAGTTTTTTACAACTCTACTACTTATTTCTGAAAGGAACCGCATCCTCCGCACATACGTCCGCAACGTGTACCGCTACCACCGCAACGAGATCTTCGCGGCGATCCGCAACGAGTACACGGATTGGGAGAAGCCGATCCAGCACCCGATCAATATCCGCGACGCGACGCTCGAGGCGCTTTCGGACGCGGCCGGCGCTGCGCCTGCGCTTCGACTCGCGCAACTCCACGCGAGGAGAGGAGCTACCACCTATGTGGCACATTTCGCGCATCAGACTAGAGATGCTGACTATCCTCAGGTACGATGGAGTCCTTCTTCAATCAATTTTTTGCTCCAATCTCATTTTCTTTGAGCGTATTCAATTTGGTTTTATATTCAACAGCGTTTGGGGAGTGTTACTGGAGAAGCACTACCGTATTTCTTGGGTCTACCACTGGTCGGAAGCAGCGCAAATGGTGCCAGCAAGAATTACTCCCGCGGAGACGCGACGGTAGCTGAAGCAGCGGTATCGCTGCTGGCAGCATTAGCAAAGACCGGGGATCCGGCAAGCTCGTCGCTTCCAGCTACCAGGCATACCGAAGGTGTTGCTTGGCCAAGATATGATCTCAACACGCAACAATATCTAAGCATCGGTAAGTGATATAGAATCAGGACTCATGGGATTTTTGATCTTCTGATATTTTACTGAGGGTCTGTTTGTTGTGGTTTAGGAACGAAGCTGCGGGCGAGGAGTCACTACCGTGGGCACAAGCTGGCGCTATGGCTGCACCTGGTCCCGCAGCTGCACCGTCCCGGCGCAGCACCCCCGCACCACCAGTTCCGCGCCGTGCATCCGGACATGTTCGCCGGTCAGTATATCTACGTACAATAGATAGTTCCTTTTCGAAAGGAGTACTTTAGGTATTTGAATTTGACCCTCCAAACTGCGAAAACACCTTCACTGTGTAATTTGATCTTGATATTGTATTGTTTACAATACATTTGGAACTTGCAAATTGGCGGAGTTATAGCCAAAAAGGTTTTGTTAATCGCACCCTTTAGTGGTGGGCCCAATCCGACGCGAGCCTTTGCACCCTCATTAGTTGGGCCTCGAGTAATGTTGCCAACTATCGACCCGAAACAATACACTGCCGACACAAGCTTACACACTAATTGAACTACTCCCTTGCATCCATTACGCTGGTATCGCTCGCCAACTCCTCATTAGACTGCTCGCTTGCTAAACACCAGCAATCCGATCCGAGTGAACAATACGGACAGAACAATAGGAATCAAAGCGAGCTCACTTAATACGCCTCCGATAAAAAACGTTAAGGAAAATGCTACAAAAACTGCTCGGGTTTATTTTGACGAGGAAAATGATTAATGAAGGCGATAGGGAAGGTGGAGGCGAGAAAGAGAAATATTATAACTGGAAGAGGCGATGCTGAAAGTTGGAGCTTCCTCTTGCTAATTGTCTCGCGGGTGGTGGCACAATGCGGCGCCGCTCCCGCGAACAATGCGCCGCCGGTAATTGCACCCCGATACTCACGCTTTTGTACGCGCACGTTATTGCTGCCAACGCAAACACTCGCGTGCCCCAAGGCCCTTCCTCCGCCCCCCGACGCCAGCCCGCACACTCCGCCCCGCATGTATGCTTACACAAAACTCATTGTCTGGCATGGTCTTTACGTGACAAGTTTAGACAAACATTTCTTTGTTTAAAGTTCCGAAGTCAAACTTCTTTACTAAAAGGAAACTCCTGGAGATAATGAAACAAACTAAGCAATATCCACAGTAAATTAAATAAATGATAATGAACACGGCTAATGGTGTCGAACTTCGATAAAACTTGTTGGATTGCAACCTTCTGTTCTGTGAAGTTTTATCAACAGTTTGGCTGCGTGTCATGTCACCTCCATTGCGCTTTGTTCCTCGCCGCAGTTTGCTCGCTAAACGACCGCCGGAAATGAACGAAGTCGCGCTACCGTATCACCCTCTGAATCTATTTCATTATCTTTATCTAACTTTTATACCCACTTAGAAGTTTACAAAGGCTCAAGAATTCCAGTCTTTTCGCTGATATCATTGAACTTGGGATGAACTCTCTATCACTTCGGAATAAGAATGTAAGCCTATTTCAGTAGATCTGTTACTTAGATATGAACTCCGCTATTCATAATCCTCACTATCTTCGTCCGATGAAGCTTACAACTTTCTGCATTATTCTATTCAGGGAATGTGCGCGAAATAGTATATTATATTGACTCGCTTAAGTTATGCTCCCATGCTGGACTGGGAGCGATAGAAAAACCAAAAACATAAAATATTCCAGCTGCATCTCCTCCGGGGCATGCTCTAGAAACCAGCTAAGGGATTCGACGGTTTCAGTGTATTGTAATTTAGGCGATTGGCTGACAACCTGTTGTCACTACAGCAAAAGGAATACAGATCTAAACATGTCAAACGTGGCGGAGCGGCCTTTGTTTGGGTCGTTGGAGATACAGGCGTGATAGTATGTTATATACGTATGTAATGTATGTTAAAGTTATTGTGAAAGAAAAAAAGACTTCAATTATTTCAATGGATAATGATAGATAAGATATCATACAAACATCTTTTTGCAATGTACACATTGTACACAACCGGGCGTCTTATAAAAAAACAATATCGTATCGTACAGGTGAGGTGTTCCCGGAGCTGTACAGTGCTGCGGACGAAGACGAAGACTCCAATGATGATGATGATGGCGACGGAGACGCAACCGAGGGGGAGGGGGAGGAGTGTGCGCCCGCGCCGCATCCCGCACCCGCCGCGCATCCCCCCGCGCCCTCCGCCCAGCCCAACGCGCCGCTCATACCTTCAGACGATTCCTTCGCGCTGGATACGCACTATTACAGGTAAGCATTTATTTTCATTTACAGTTGATTCATAAAATCAAACTTTAATGAAAAATAAGAAACGAGCTTCTTTAGATGAGTGTTAAAGGCACTTTGGCCTTAGTGATGACAGTAAGAGAAAACGAAATGCATCGGTTCGTCGTCTGTTAACCACTGTTTCGTCCTCTGTCAGACAGATCAGATACGGAAGCGTCCGTATGACAGTTGGTTTGCAAGTGCTTCGCTCTTGTGAGCTTAGCTTGTTTGGATCGGAACGGAATCCAACTCTTTAAGAGAAGCCGGTTAGGCACAATCTCCATAGAGTGGTCCTCCCCACAAGGGGTCCTTTCCCACGTGTATCCCTGTCGAGATAAAGCAATGTCTAGTGTTAAAGGCACTTTGGCCTTTGTGATGACAGTAAGAGAAAACGAAACGCATCGGTTCGTCGTCTGTTAACCACTGTTTCGTCCTCTGTTAGACTCATCAGATACGGAAGCGTCCGTATGACAGTTGGTTTGCAAGTGCTTCGCTCTTGTGGGCTTAGCTTGTTTGGATCGGAACGGAATCCAATTCTTTAGATGACTCTCACAACATTTTTCCTCACGTTTATAGCGAAATTCATGGCGTCTTTATTTCAATTTCCTGACCGTAAACAGTTTCCGAACGATACGTCTTCATTTGTCATGACGCAAACTTAATCGTATAAACATCTGGCTGTGTTTTCGCTGGAGACAGCGAGGTACTTGACCTGAATAGGAGGTAAACAGGGCGGTATTCCCGGGACCGGTAGGGTAGAGTACGGGGGCGACACATCGGTCTAGTGGCGGCAATCCGCCCGTCTGCGCCAGGAGACAATCCCACCGACTCGCAGCGAAATTACGACCGGAGCGTCTCCACCGCACACGCAATTTAGCTAATGTGTTTACCTGCCTGTTTACTTCTCCGAACTCTAGCCTTCCTGTCTCGAGTAAACGAAGTAATGTCTTCATAGACAGCCTCTCTCTGTTTAATGATGCGCACTATCTTGCTAAATAGTTTGTTGTATATTGAGGCAGCTGGGTGTACTTACATACCATTGTATGTTGTGTTTGTGCCCTGGGTCCGTATTTTTAGTGTTAATGTATGTGTTCAGCTACACGGTGGCGCTGGGCGTGACAGTTGGCGCAGGCTGCTTCCTGCTCGCGCTGAACGTTCTGGTCTTCGCTGGACTGTATTTGCAGCGCGCTAGACATCGCAGAAGACCTAGAAGACACGGTAATTTTTTTATCACTGCACTTGGCAAGCTTGTTTTTTTTTCATACGGGTACTCTAAATACGCACATATTTTACAGGGAGCAACAATAGTCACGCTGGCACTCCAGCTGACTCCAGCATCGCTGCTGTTTCGCCTCGAAAGAGCACTCTCAAGGTAATATCCTCAAATGATTGTAGTAACTAGGCAAATTATTTCTTGTTGTTCTGAAATAACAGGGCATTCGGTTTCCACAGCGCAGCAGCGAGTCAGAGCTAAAAGAGCGGCCGGGCAGCGCCGCGCCGCCAGCCAAAAAGCGAGTGCAGATACAGGAGATCTCAGTCTAGATGAGTTCTGAACCAATGAGTGAAACAACACTACTGTGCTGTAAAGTGAACAATAGTGAAGTGATAAAACATTCCCGAGTGAGAGAGAGTCCCGAAGAACTTTGATACAGTGCACCGGCCGGTAGAGCCTTTGTCAATGCAATTTTAAAAACAAATTGGAAATACAGTGCAATGAAATTATTATTTAAACTTCGAAAAGCACAACGTTGAGTTTAAGCTACTCGACCACTCGATATGTAATTATGTATTACTTTTATAGAGCGGCCAGACTCCGCTGCACCTCTTGACTTGACTAACATGACTTCAATCGCATTAAAATCCCTTTAGTTACGTACGAGTATCTCTGTTATTGTATAATTCATTCTAACTATGTTGATCAACTCTCGAATTTATGTATAGGTAGTTCATGTTATAAAGTTGTATTTCCGTTTCAGTATTTACAAAATTTATATTAAACACACTTTAATAGCGAATTATATTTCTACAAGTTACAAACTTTCGGAGAGCTATGCTATGGAGCTATAGATACTTCAAAATAATACTTTTCTCAAAATGAGACTCTTGTTTAGATTATCAGAGATTTGTTACTTGAATTACTATAATAGATGAATGGATTATGATGTATAATATACATCTTCACGTTTCTTAATTAATCGTATGACAGTCTGTATATAAACGACGGCTTAGTGTAAAACATGTAAATATTAGCGGCCGTCGTCACCGTCGATGTCTCGACGCGAGCAACGTATACCCGACATCTAGCATTTTATCACAAAATCCGTTTTTAACGCCTCTGTATTGAGGAAATGCGGCGGATTGTAAACCAAAAAACAGAAAATAATATATAAAACCATCGTTTTTCAAAATAAGCAATAGATGTGCATTTGTCGGATTGTACGCTGCTGTCTTTTTGAACGTACATCCCGACTTCTTTCACATGTCGGCTTATTCTTGGTCCTTGACCTAAACTTGCGCACTTATTTAATCTTATTTTTTGGTGAAAAAATTGTTCTCTCAATTAGTATTTATTGTCAGTATTTGATTTTTAGTCACATTGTCGATGAAAAATGGCTATTAAAGACGGAAATTGTTGGATTTCAGAATAAACGACGTATAACCCGACATCTTCAAAATATCATAAATCATAATAAAATGTGAACTGTTAATAAATATGCATCAAATAACATAAGGAACTAATATAACAAATAATATTCGCTATAAAATACCTATAAAACAATTTTTAAGTTGTGTCGGTTTATACGTGGTCGTAACAAAAGTACAAATTACATTAAGGCTCGTATTTATAAAGCGATCTCAAGATTGAGAGCGGTATTAAGTATGGATTTGACAGGTTGTTTTGTACTGAAATGACATTTCTGATATGAACTCAAACTCGCTGTCACTCTTCTTCTTCTTTGCGAGTCGACGGCAAATGTCTTGAGAGCTGATTATAAATACGGGCCTAAAACCCGACATGCACATTTATTCCAAAAAATTTAATTTTTTTTTTAAAACTTTAGTAGCAATCGATACACACTAATTTATTTTGCTATAAATCTTGACGAATTCTACTGAATATTAAAAAATAACAACTTCTGCACTAAATTGCTCGCCCGATAAAATTCACTATCAGATGTCGGGTTATACGTTGCTCACGTCGTCTGTGAACTGGTTCTCTAATGAGAAAAGGTTTTAATAAAGACCATTTTCCTGAATGTCTTGTTTTATTTTTGAAACACACCAAGAAATAAGGGCTGGTATTGCGTTGTTTGGAGTTTAGCAAATATTTCAAACAACGCGCGGGTGAACTTCCTACTAAGCTGGTAGGCATTACGTAAGATCCAGGCCGCTTGCATCCTGCAGGAAAGTGGAGCGTTCGGCGTTCCAGCGGTGCTCGACTGACGCGGGGAGCGAATTTACGAGCGAAGTTGTCCCTCGTTGCTGCAGGCCGCCGCCGCCGCCCGCCGCCGCCCGCCGCCGCGCTGCAGGCTGCAGGCCCTGCGATTTGCCCGCCTCGTGCCTCCACCGACAGAATTATGCCCGTCTTTGATTGTTCCATATTTTGAGAGGAATATTCAAAAAAGTGGAAGACGTTCGCCATCGCCGGGAGCGTCGCTTTGTTATCTTTAATTTTTCAACTTTTTGTAAATTCAAATTTCAAGATAAAAATATATCCGTAAAGGTTTTGATAAATCACTGCAGGGAGGTTGTAAAACTGAATTAAACGGGAAGTTATAATGGATGATAGGATAGGATAGACGGAGCGGCGTTCTTTGAAATTAATAAGAAAATTCGTGAAAAAGTTCTGATTGCTCAGCAAGTCCTGAAGGTATTATTGATTGCCGGGAATCCTCTTAGGAAAGATAAAGAGCTTTTCATCCCATCTATTCGAAAACGACGACTTTAATCGCATATAAGTGCGCCTAAAGTTGATGCTTCTAAGCGACATAGGTACTATTACTCTACTCTTTGCTAGAGACTGTCCCAGCAGGGTAAAAATGAGATTTTAATCCTCTTTATGAAAATAAGTGCGACTAAAAGAACTTTTAATCGCACTTTTTGAATTTGGAACCTCTTTTTCTTTTTTCTTGATTTGGCATGACTGACGCGGAGTAAAAACAAAATAGTTAGATGTCGAATTCAAATAATGGTACACTGGCTGGTTATACTGCGCGACGGCTGATTAAAAAAAAAAATTGAAAATACACGAACTACGGCACGAGTGGGCAGCAGGGTTTTATAGGGAGCCCGTGTTTTCGACTCTTTTTACGAATTATTAAATATTCAAAATGATGTCTTCTAGCAGTGAAATTACCTATAACATTCTTATTCTATTATATTTAAATTTACAAGTGTTAGTTAGGCGCCTTTTTTTCTCATAGAGGGGGATGAAAAGTAGAGTGTATCACTCGGGAGCAAAAATATTTTTGGCTCGGGCGACGTACTTTGAATCCCTCGCTACGTTCAGGATTCTACTTTAGAATCCCTCGCTACGCTCGGGATTCTACTCTAGAATCCCTCACTTCGCTCTGGATTCAAAAAAACGCCCTCGCCTTAAAAATATTATTTTACTCCCACGTAATAAAATCTACTATTTTGCTCTCGATTGGCTTCCTCTTGTTAACTTTTTGCTTTTGTAGTCTTGTCAAATTGATCTCCAATATTTTATTTATCATTACTTTTATGGTAAGCTGAACTGGATCTTATTGATGAAAACAGGCAACAAGTACCTTCCGACTTGATATAATAATGAATTATACAAAATACCTAATAGTTTATGAAGCAGCAAAAAATATCAATAATGGTAAATCATAAAACAGAGCGACCTTAATGACAAACCGCGCGTGGCGTGGCAGTAAAACGTCGCGGTTCACATCGTTCACGTTCTAGAGCCAGCGACTTGAACAATCGCCATTGAATGCTCCTCTCTACCGAGCGTTTTATTATGAAGCTGCAGTTAATTTATGAACCGGGTATGAATAGTGAGGCCGCGTAGCTCGCTGGAGCTGGGAAGGGGGAAGTTTGCCTTCATTCGAAAAGTCTTAATAATGATAAATCCACAGTCCACAGAAGCCCTTAAGATCGGCGAGCCTATACTTCTTCCGCATTTGACAAACCTTTTTAATTCTATTTTACGCACAGGAGAGTTCTCAGATAATTTCTGCCATGCCGAGATAATACTGCTTCATAAAAAGGGTGACAGACCAGATTACCGACCAATCAGCTTGATTTCTCATCTATACAAGGCATTTATAAAAGTTATAGAAAGTCGAGTTATATCTGGTCTGCTCGACAGGGCCCAACCGCCTGAACAAGCAGGATTCCGTCCCGGTTTATCGACCACCGACCACCTCCATGCTCTCAATCAGATAATTGAGAAACACCAGGAATATAATCGATTATTCGAAGTCATTCGATAGCATTACACATAAATCAATATTTGCAGCGCTCAAAAAACAAAATATCCCTGTCACGTACATAAATCTCATTCACAACATTTACCGTAATAATACTGCTTCTGTAAGACTTCAGTCACCTGGGCCATCCTTTTCAATAGAAAGGGACGTAAAGCAGGGTGACCCTCTCTCCCCAAAACTTTTTACAAGCGTTCTCGAGGAAGTATTTCAAAAGTTCGCTCCAGAGTGGGTAAACAAGGGTGTCGAAGTCGGTCAGACTAAGCTAACCAACCTTCGTTTTGCTGACGATATTGTTCTCTTCTCCTCAACGGCCTCTGAGCTACAACAAATGCTTGAAGAACTAAGCAGGGCAAGCCTCGAGGTTGGACTTAAGATGAACATATCAAAGACCAAGGTTATGACTAACAGCTCTGAGAAAATTGTGGAAGTGGATGGGGAGAATATCGCATATGTCCAGGAATACCTTTATTTAGGCCAAATAGTCTCTTTCCAGGCGAGACAAGACAAGGAAGTCGAAAGACGGACTGAAAACGCCTGGAAGAGCTATTGGGCAATGAAAGATCTCATGAAGGGTGACTTACCTCTGGCTTTAAAGCGGAAGCTCATGGATATGTGTATTCTTCCCATACTTACCTACGGAGCTCAGACCTGGTCTTTGACTGACATTCAAAAGTCCAAGCTCGGGGTTTGCCAAAGAAAAATGGAATGCAGCATACTTGGAGTGAAACTGATCGATCGAGTTCGGAACTCAGTGCTGCGTTCCCAAACAAAAATTATGGATGTGGCCAAGAAGGCTGCCTGCTTGAAGTGGGATTGGGCCGGAGACGTAACTCGAATGCCAAATGTTCTATGGGGTAAAAGAACCACCGAATGGAAACCCGAAAAGACGACGTGGACGACCCCGAAAGAGGTGGCGAGACGAACTAGACGCATACTTGACCGAATGGCGAGAACTGGCACTAGATCGCGAAAAATGGAAGGAAGGGAGAGAGGCCTTTGCCCTGCAGTGGGACACCACAGGCTCGTAAATAAATAAATAAATAATGATAAATCCGATCTGGACAAGTACTTTAAGCCTTAAGTTAGTTAAGTAAAATATTTGTAATAACGTACATTATACTTTAGAGGCAGAAAATAAAGAAACGTATGGTCGAGTTTTGGAAGACCTCGACTGCTTCCAAAAACTAATACCAAATTCTAAACAGAATCAGAATAGCGTGGCTAGGGTAATGCTGATGATTCCGCAAATCCTTTCTTAGTGGGAAGTTATATTATAGGAGGAACTTGCTCTCTAAGTTTCACGATTCTAGCTTTAGTAGTTTAGGCTCTGCGTTGATGAATCAGTCAGTCAGTAAGGACAAACGATTTTATAAGTTTAGATAACGGTACTCGACGGTACGGTACCTGTTACTAACCCCAGCCTGTGTATCTTTTGCGCAAAGAGTTGTTTTCATTATAGTTTGCCCTATCTAAGTGCATTTCCAATGTACCAGAGGTCGTGTAAGGCACGAGATCTGTGATTTTTTAAATATTGTTGAAATTCGGCCCCGTTCTCGAGATATCGGAAATTTTCTGTGAAAGCACACGGTTTTTTGGTCGAAAAAAGTAGGTTTTTATTTTTTTTCGATATCCAAAAAAGTTTTTGACTTTTCCAAAATTATTTTTACATCTTCTTAGAGCGCTTCAAATTCCGCGCTTTTTAAGCTTTCATAGGTCCTCGTGCCCCTAAACCTCAGGGTATCACGGGCGAGTCACACTTTCAGCGAAAATGGGGGCCTTACTGGAGCGAACGAAAAAACATTTCCAATGTTAGTTTTGTTATAAATTTTACTACCCACTTGTGAAACAAGTAGCATAATGTGCATTCATTTGAACAGTAGTGACTTGTGCTCAAGTAAAATGTGTGTTGTGTTCGTGTAAAAGAGTATGCTCGTGTAAATGCTTATGTATTGAGAGATTCCGCTATTCCAGACAACCTCCTGGAATACTTGGCAGTTAGAAGACATATTTCTGATAGGCGGCGGTATATCATTCCAGCATTTTGTTGCCTGGAATCGAAAACTCCCCCTGAATGCTACAGTACGATGGATTTGATCAACAAGAGGACTCTACTTGATATACACTTGGCAGAAACTATTTAAGCTATATATCGTCAGCGCTGTCGCAGTCATGAAGAACAGGCTGTAGCAATATTCTTGTTATTTATGGAATAAATAGTACAGTAAAATTAAGGCAACCACCGCGCCGCGTTATAAAAATCCAAAACTACAAAACCGAATAGAATAGAATATTATATTTAACTGGTAATTATTATTACAAGTCATTTTGATATTAACATTACATAAATATAAATTACTTTTTTTTTTTGAGTCTGAGTCTGTAGAGTACTAAAATATCCTTTGCCTTTAAAATAGCCTTTGTATTTAAAGGATATTTACTGAAGACCCGCAACAAGTCCCGAGATCAAAGCAAAAGTGGTTAGGTATTTTGCCGCCACACGAGTTCTGCTTGTGTAGCGACCATGTTCCAATACGTGCTATGATCAATGTTTGTTTAAGTAGTCCTAAACAAACTCAGCAATGCAGGTGCTTTTAGAGGCAATGTTACCTGAACCCGGATTACGATAAGCTGGGAAAAGAGGGGTCGAATGGGGGGGGAGAAAGTTGGAAATTCGGAGTTGAACTTTTAGGCTTCTTTTAGTCCAATACTAAACAACATACGAACGAAATAAAAATGCTTCTTGTATTTAAAACTTGTTTTAGTTAGAATTCAAGGACATTGTGAGATATTTATTACGAAATTGTTAAATATTTAATAAGAAACATTTCCATTGCTTGTTGGTTGATAAATCGTAATCTTACCGCGAGCAATGTTGTTCGAACTCTGATCGTGAGTGACGGTTGCCGAGTTTCTCCGCTCTTTTGATGTATACATTTTTTATTAGATAGATACCCCTGTAAAACCCTATCTCCTAATTACATTATTAATCTAATAAAATTAAAATGGCCAAAAATAAGTTTGTGATCGTAGAAATATAAATGTACGTAAAACTAAAAGACCCATACGTTTGGTAATTATAAATTAATTTTGAAAAGGGGTTGAAAGAATCTTGCAGATAATATATTTTTGTACTATCCTTTTAACTACCATTGTTTTGATATCCCACTCGATAGGTTCAGCTTTTTTTGAGATACGAGGTAATAAAGTAATATGAAAACATACATAAATACATACATACAAGATACGCGCAAAAAACATAACCCTTCCTTGACAGGCACGGTAGGTATATTTTAAAGTTTCAATTTGTCTTTCTACAATAATACCTGGGTTTTTTTATTAAATATTATTTTCTATAATTCAACATTATAGTTTAAAATTCTATTTTAAAATTGGAACTTGATCGAGTCAGATGCTCGAATGGGCCAGACGCACAGATGAAGAAAAAAATTTTGTACTGCCAGACGCGTGGTGGACGCACAGAAGAGTAAATGGAGCTAGCGAGCGGCAGCGACTTTCTCTAATCAGTGGGTGGACGCGTGAGGGCCGACGTCACTGACGGTTATCTGCGAATTGAGTTTTTTCTGCGAAAATTGCGAATGCTTTCTTCGATTTTTACTTTGGTTGTAGAAATTATTAATATCGAAATTGCAATGGTACCACATACTGTTGTGCCATTATTAGGGGATGGTGCTTGCCTCTCTTCTTCTACGGAAAATATCACACTCACACAGAAATAAAATAATCTTTTAGATTTGGCCATATTAACAGCTACATGCCAATAACTTGAACAAGGACAAAAGCAACTTTTTACCGCGGGAACTCAATCCCACGGGAAAACTCTTTTACCTGCGGGGTAAACCGCGGGGCGGAAAGATAGTGTAACATAAAATGTAGGTACCTCCGAGCGAGGACTTCAATCAGCGTCGCCGCGGGCGCCAGGAGCGACACATCCCTAACTCCTCACGAGAGAAGGAAAGCTAATATCCCGCAGCTTATTCAAACACTTTCAAACGGAAAGTGAATATATTATAATAATATTTTATTGGAGTCAACTTCGATTCGATTTGGCAATATTTTCATTTATTTTATTTATTTATTATAATAGGTACACCAACAGTTAATACATTACACATTCATGAAACAGGTTTGTACAGGACAATGCCATCGCTGGCAAAGTCTGCACATTGAGGAACCTTACGCGGGTTGTAGAACTCGCGGCTGCGAGCTATTGAGACTCCATGATCTTGGTTGTGTCTGATTTATTAGATGAAAGTATGCTGGTTTATATTGATCTTACATAATGCACACAATATAAGAAATATTTATGTATTACGTCTGTGTAAATAGCAAGCTCAGATATCACGCAGTATTGAGAATGGGCGCTTTTCCACTAGACGGCACGGCAGCGACTTTCTCTAATCAGTGAGACGGCACGTCAACGGCAACGGCGACGGCACGGTACCTTCGAAGATATCGTAGGTGAGATAATGTATGAAAATCAACGAAATTATATGACACGCTTTTCCACTTGCCGGCACGGCACCGTCACGGTATGTCATCGATTCCCATAGATATTGTCACGTGATCGTCGCTGTGCCGTCGCCGTTGCCGTTGACGTGCCGTCTAGTGGAAAAGCGCCCATTAACATGTCCTAGGAAGCAAATCGGTGACAAGGTCCCCTGCGCGACATGCTGAGTAAGATGGTACGAGTTGGCTCGCACAAGATTATCATGTTTGAGCAACGCCTCGTGGTGTTCATGTGTTATTCATCGCTGACGGGGCCACACGGTGCCAGCGGGGCCATACAGGGCCACGAGGGGCAACAGGGCCGCGAGGGACTACAGGGCCGCACGGCCTGGTTTCGCCCCACACCACCGCGGATCACTCAAATTGTTTCACAATTCAATTTGTTACTCATTTATATTTCATTCCTTTCTTGTTTACTCTTCTTGCGAACTGTTTTTATTGTTTGAAAAGTCGAGTCTTGGCATTGGTTCGCTCTGTTCGGTGTTTCTTTATTTAAACTTGTTTTGCTTTTCGAATACAAAATTAATGTTTTCAAGGATAGATTCCGAAGTCATAATACGAAATATTTCTTACAAAATAGTAGTAACTTTTGCTACGGCGTAGCAAAACAAACCTCTAAGGCGCAGCAGTTTTATTGGGAATTTAAAGAATCTAATCGTAGTATATGGACTGATTGTCTATGAGAAAAAATATTTCGTGCTTCGGAAGGCACGTTAAGCCGTCGGTGTAAGTCGCTGTCTATGATAGTAGTCGTTATTCAAACCATGTCAGAGGCTAAATTAGCTGTATTATGAAGCGGTTTAAAAACAACTAAAAGAATCGAAATCTAAAATCGAAAGCCACACTACAAGAAGAAAATCATAATTTGCAGCATTCATGAACCAGTTCCCTATTTCTCATTCATTAATAAACAGTGTCTAAGAAAATTATAAGAGTTTACAATTTCTAACATGCATAAAAAGTTGTTAGAATTCTCGAGTCTTTGAACTCCGCACTCCACTTTATGAAACTCGTGCCATACACTAAACGCCGAGCAGCAGCAGCGGTAATACCGCGCATTCCCCACCATTCCCTCTCTACAGCCACACGCCATACAGAACCAGCATGCCGGCGATGTTGTTTTGCATTGCCGAGTAATGGACTACTCACTCATATTTTGAGTCACTACCTCTGTGGCCTAGTAGTCTGAGCATTGGGCTTCCGATAGTCGGGGGTTGCAGGTTCGATTTCTACAGGAGGACTGATATATCGTTGTATTACTTTGAAAGGATTTGTCCAGTTAGAGCAGGCTAAATCGCCTAAATTCTCATCCAATGTCTGTCAAGAAAAAGGATTACATTATTGATCTTAACCAACTTAAGATTTTTTTTTTACGATAAGAGACTACCTATGAGTGTTCTACGTAGAAATCTCATCCAACACTACTGGTTAACAAGCAGACCACCAGGACCAGAAAGGCTTGAGCCGTAGTTGGCTTAATATGGCCAGCGAGCGAGCGATGGATATCGTACATGAGCGCGATACACACGCCCGCTCCGAGGACACGGCGGCGGCTCGCTACCATTCCGCCTAGATTAAGGAAATGCTCACAACTTTAACGCCTTAGACGACGACGACATAAACCAACATAATCGTGTTATATTGCAAAGACTTTTTTTTTTTAAATTTGGAATGGGTTAGCTCTTGACTCTAGACACAAAAGTTAGCGATGACCGTGACAGAGTCGACGATGGAGCGAGTTAACTCAGAAGACGCCTGTTAAGGCACTGGTAGTCTCACGCACCGACGGAGCACAGCAAGCTGTTTGGCGCCGGGAGAGAGGGTGGTCGCGAGCCAGGCGGCCCCTTGCGGAGCCTACCACCGCTTTGTTGGGTTCATTCAGCCGGACTTATTCACAGGCAAGCCTGTGTTGCCGTTGCCCGGGGTGGACCACTAGGAGTAGGAGGTAGATCCCATCCCACCCCAAACTTGTTGACTTCAAACATTCTTGCTCTATGTGGACTCAAAATAATAATGTCATAATTTAAAATCTTTATTGACTTTTTTCCGGAGATCATTTTCAATATCGAAGAGGGAGGAAAGTTTTAATTGGCTCGTCCGTTCATACAGTAATTTTGCAAGAAGGTAATTTGTTTGGTAAACGGAAAATAAGTTCAATCAAGTTGAAATTAAATCGGAATGGCTTAAATACCGCGATATTTCTAAAAACTAATAGTAATTTTGATTTGCCAAGTGTTAGTGGTTGAAGAATGTCTTGTTACGAGTATTATTTAACTTTTTCTAGGTAATTCGGTAGAGCCGGGACTGCACAGTATATTGGACAACACAAATTAATGGTTTTTTAGGGTACCGTATCCAAAGCGTGAAAACGGGACCCTATTACTGAGACTTCGCTGTACGTCCGTCCGTCCGTCCGTCCGTCCGTCCGTCCGTCCGTCCGTCTGTCTGTCACCAGGCTGTATCTCATGAACAGTGATAGCCAGAGAGTTGAAATTTTCACAGATATTGTATTTCTGTTGCCGCTATAACAAAAAATACTAAAAACAAAATAAATTAAATATTTAATATTTAAATATAAAAGGAGCAAAAACATCTTTTTTTTTGCTCCTTTTTTGTAGATAATGTTTCGGAGGCTGTTTCTCATGAACCGTGATAGTTAGATAGTTGCAATTTTCACAGATGATGTATTTCTGTTGCCGCTATAACAACAAATACTAAAAACTGGCCACGTACGAGTAGTACAACATATATGATTTTATTTGCCATTTTTATAAATGTTGGTACTTAACCCTTCTTGCGCGAGTCCGACTCGCACTTGGCCTGTTTTTTTATTTGTGATTCATAAGCAAGTAACTGATGACAAATCATAAAGAAATACTGGTTTCAGTAGACGGCGAAAACATATCGTATGTACAAGATTATTTATCTACCTGTTCCTTTGATAATGGACAAGAGAAGGAAATAGATCATAGAATGGGTAAATCCTGGAAAAAATATTGGAGCCTTAAATACATAATGAAGAGCAACCTATCTGAGAAAATTAAATCAGAAGTTTTTAATATCACCGTACTACCCACCCTAACATAATGGGTCACAAACTTGGGCCCTGACAGAGAATCAGAGGGAAAAGCTGAGAGTATTTCAGAGGGCAATGGAGAGGTCAATGCTTAAAATATCAAGGAGAGACAGGGGAGAAATGAAGAAATAAGGAAGAAAACATAAATAAGAGATGTCATAGATGAAACTAAGAAATTGAAATAGAATTAGGCCGGGTACATACTCAGAATAAAAGACAACAGGTGGACAGTAGCAACAACTATCTGGGAACCACGAGAACTAAAAAGAAAAGTTGGTAAACCGAAGATCAGATGGAGCGATGAAATAAAAAAAAAGTGAAATTCTGGTGGAGAGCGGCACAGGAGAGAAGGAGTTGGGAAAGGCTGGGTGAGGCCTTTGCCCGTGAGGGCTCCACAGCCGGGGACTGATATAATAGTAGTTTATGAAGCTCCTACATAACGAAGGGTTTTACAATGCGAGTGTGTTTTTTGAAATGAGCGCAGCGAATTTCAAAATAGTAACGAGCATTGTAATACCTAATTATGTGCAGCTTCATACACTATTTTATCTACTTGAATATATTGAAAATGAATTTACTTACAGGTTTTCCGAAAGCGAACTATCCCAATGTTTTCTTAAACTTTGTTGGTATTATGATTAAATGTGCAATACATTTCCGTCACACACACACACACACACTCATTTATATAAGTATTAAATATCTTCTTTTGGTACTATCACATATTTTTAGGCACAAAATAAATAATTTAAAATAATTTCCCGCGAAATTAATTATTTCTATTCATACACACAATAATCAAGTGGCGCCATTTGCCTCTTTGACATGTGTCGCGCATGCGCTGTGGGCCTTACGTGGGCTGTTTAGTTTTAATTTATAACTGGATACATGGTTTTTGGTATCGATTGTGCATTAAGTTGATATCGATTGTGCATTTGTTCCTTCCCTTACTTCCATGCCTATGTACATTTTACTTTTCGTTGCATCTTTGTTAGAATTTGTATGGAGAAGGTGCAACGAAAAGTAAACTTTTTAAATTTTTCAGCATACTGTTTGTAAAGTACGTCAATACAAATTCGTTTTGACGTTTATAATTCGAACATTACTCTATGATAGTAGATAAATATAATTAACTAATTAATGAGTTGATAATGCATGTATTTTTCATAATTATTTATTGTAATTTAATTGTAAGTGTTTAATGTAATATGTAGAGGAGACTGCTGTTTTAATTTCCAAGTTATATTTTGTTATTATTTATTTATTAGAAAATTTAAAAAACATCATCTAAAAGGCAAAGTGGTTATAAAAAATCTCTGAGGGTTAAACAAACGCCCAGGATTTGTAGATTTTTGTGGAATAATAACATTTTACTAGTCTCTTAGCGAGTACCTAATTGTTCTTCATTATATAATAAAGAAAAACCGGTCAAGTGCGAGTCGAACTCGCTCACCGAGGCTTCCGTAGCAACTTGGGAGTATTCAAAGCGAATATAGAACCCTCCCTTGAGCACCGCGAGATTATTTTCACACAAAAATATGAACTGGACTAAAGAACAAACTTAACTTTGCTGTTGTCCCCATAATACTAGATATAGGGAGAGGACTGCGTTAATAAGTTTGTAATGACAAAAATCCTTTTTTTCGTGATGTATGAACAAATTTACAGTTATCGGATTTTTTACTTTGATTGTGCTATTAGACACTGCTTCTTTCTAATTTTCATGATTGTAGGTCAATGGAAAGTACCCTATAGGTTTTTCAATCTTGAGAAGGGCAAAACCTATAGGGTACTTCCCGGTGACCTAGGATATTGAAATTTGGCAAGAAGCAATGTCTCTTAGCACAATCAAAGGAAAAATCCAAAAACTATATTTTTTTTGTTAGATCACAAAAAAGTTTTAGTTTTTGATTCCCTTGCAAATTATCAAACAAACGTTCATATCTTTTGATTGCGAAGACTTACAAGTATGATTCTTTTACAGCTTTAAGGGACCGTAGACTTGAGTATTCATTCAGTATAAATTTTATCTTGATACATTCACGCATTTTTGAGAAAAAGGGTTGTGACAGACAGACGGACGGACAACTGAGTGATCCTATAAGTGTTCCTTTTTTCCTTTTGAGGTACGGAACCCTAAAAAAAGGAACTATAGAGGATTTTTATTTAAGCAGATCCCGTAATTAAGTCGGATCCCCAGTAAGCCGAGATAATTCTAATATAACACCGGGGATTCCCCCTCGGCTCGCTCGCCTTACATCCGTCCCGCTTTTTATTAATGAAGTCTATTTTTTGGCGGAATTTAATTAATCATGGCGGCTGGTGGCTGGTGGAGCTCGTCTCGATAATAACTCGACAGGAGAGAGATGACGCTCCTCGATCAATCACACGACTCTCCATCTTGGCGGATATTAGATTAGGTAACCAGCAAGTCATTTACTAAAATATGATGGGGGTATTTTTGGCTTCTTCTTCTTGCTTTATTTCCATGCTGGACTGGGAGCGATAGAAAAGCATAGAATCTATCTTAAAAAACCCTCAAAAATTGACAGATGTGGCGGAACGATCTTTGTTTGGATCGTTGACGCTCTTCCTACTCCATTAGGGATACATGCGTGATAATTATGTATGTATGTATTTTTGGGATGAGCGAAAAAAAGAGTTCAAAGGTTTCAAAGTGTGTCCCGTTTTTTACTTTATTAAGGATCCATACCCAAACGCTATCAACGGAATCTTAATATTATGCCTTCCATCTTTTTTTAGCGGCTTGTAAGTATTTCATTTTTCACAGACTTTGTATTTCGGTTGTCCTATCATCAATAATCTTGTAAACTGGTACAGTACCCTGTAGCGAAATTTTAACTGGCACTATTATACTGGTATTTTTTTTTTATTTCACAAATAAATTCCTTGTGTCCCGATCTAATCCCATTATATTTTAGTTATTAATGTCGTCGTTGATTTTAATCCTCGTTAACAAAAGAAGTAATCCAACATTATAATGAGTTCTTAGTAATAACACCGCAGATTAGTGTAATTATTATGTTTGCATTATGGGTACATGCGTTAAATACACTGTGACTTGATTACTGTAGAACAGTAATTTGAAGTTTAAATTTAAATTTGTACGGCAATTGTGTATTATGATTATAAATGGACTAAGCAGGGTTGTTAGTTCCACATTTGTAATAGGCGAGTTGTACCAATATCTATACTAGTATAAAACATGCAGAAGTGTGTGTTTATCCTTCTTTCCCGTCTTAACTACTGGACGGATTAACGTGAAACTTGGTTTACCATTACAGGTTAAATCCAGCTATAGGACATTTTACCTTGGATAAATACTGTATATCTATGAGGAATTATTTCAGTGGGGGTAAAACCGCGGCTAGAAATTAAGTTTCGAATTTATACTAGCTTTCCGCCCCGCGATTTCACCCGCGGCTTAATGGGATTTCTCAGAGGAATTAGATATTTTCCCGCGGTAAAAAGTAACCAATGTCCGTCTCCAAGCTTTCATAATCTTTATATTTAAAAAGCATCCCAGTAATATCACCACCACCATGTCTGTATTAGGATTTTTCTTGCACTACGTCTAACTGTCCTTAGCACTCTATGGAAAGATAGGGTAACCTTCAATTACACAAACATACACCTTCTACATCTTCCATACTTATACTTACACTTGACAACTCTTGAATTTACATAAAACAACTTAATAAACTTCACGATAACTCCATATTTCTACTTAATAATAAACATCTCATGTTCTTCTTCTTTAGTCTGTAGTCACCCATAGTCGGGTATAGGCCTCTTCATGAGCTGCACGCCAAGTAAAGTATTGCGGTTCCGTGCCAATCGCACGCCACTCTGTTAACCTCATCTGTAAAACATTTTGTCACTGTCACTTCTTCTTTCTTCTGCTCTGGCACTTTGTCATTTTAATTTCGTAGCAAATTATCGCCAAAATAACTTTCTACCCGTTTTTAGCTCTGTAAGAAATTTCTTTTTAGAAAAAAACAGTGCCTGTTGTCCTTGTTTTAAAATTATGTTCTGTTTTTATGATGATTTTGTGTACAATAAATTGTTCCCTGCGGACTAACCGTCACACCATAAATAAAATGTACAGATGACAGAAACGAACAATGGATATTCCATGGGAATTTCTTTATGTTCTCCCACTTCTGTAAAATTTAACTAATTGGTCACTTTAATTAGGCACATTTTCACCGTGGTAATAAAACTATGTCACGCGTGGATCGTTTTCACTCTGCCTACCCCACAAAATGCTTGTAGACGTGCTGTGCTACGCGCTCGCGCTGCTCACACATCTCAGCTCGGGATACAGACCTTTACCACCACATGGGATATTTGCTACCAGCTTCATTGTAGGTAGGTAAGTATAAGATCAGTATTATAATATTTATTTGTGTTACTCACGGCTAGAGGTAATCAAAAGAGAGTCGAAGATAGCGCCAGCTCACTGAATAAATATACTGATATATTTCATACACGCACTGAAAAACATTTTTTTTTTATTATTGTTTAGTCTTCTTCTTTTGTCGTGTGGGTTTCGAGTCGCCCATCAAAGACAGCGACCGGGACCGACGGCTTAAAGCACGGAATTTGCTTGCTTATCTTATAATTTTAATAGTGGTTTTAATGTTCCTGAATACTTATTGTTTAAGATAAATAAAAGAACCAGCCTCGACTGTATTAAACATGAGCATAAATTCAAGATCAGTGGTAAATTTTACCGTAACCGGGTACATCGATGAAAAGGTAAGCACTACTCGTCCCCGTCTGCCATACCTACGTACTGAGCTACATGGTTATTTCCATGCTGGACTGGGAGCGATAGAAAAACATAGAATGTGCCAGCTGCATCTCCTCCCGGGCATGCTGTAAAAACCAGCTAAGGGATTCGAGGGTTTAAGTGTATTGCAATTTATAGGCGATGGGCTGACAACCTGTCACTATAGCAATATACATTATCATCTATAATAACCCTAAAAGCTTGTCAGACGTGGCGAAATGACCTTTGGGTCGTTTTCGCTCTGCCTACCCCATTAGGGATAAAGGCGTGATTTTATGTATGTATGTATGTAGGCGATGGGCTGACAACCTGTCACTACAGCAATATACAGATCTATCTTGGACAACCCTCAAAAACTTGTCAGACGTGACGACGCGACACGACCTTTGTTTCGGTCGTTGACGCTCTGCCTACCCCATAAGGGATACAGGCGTGACGATATGTATGTATGTACATTTTTATTTATCTAACTAATTATTATGCTGACAAAAACACCTCGAACTTTTTTTTTGTTAAAAATATATAAACAGTAGGTACATGCACACGCACACCAGCTCATGAGACTAACAGCGAGCTCGAGTTCGTATCAGAAATGTCATTTCAGTACAAAACGGCCTGTCAAATCTGTACTTAACTTAATATACTTAGCTGTCAATCTTGAGATCGCTTCATGATGGTTAAGGGTCATATTTATAAAGCGATCTCAAGATTGAGAGCAATATTAAGTATGGATTTGAAAGGCCGTTTTGTACTGAAATGACATCTCTGATACAAACTCAAACTCGCTGTCACTCTTGAGAGCTGATTATAAATACGGGCCTTAGTTTTTCAGCTAGTGAGTTGTCCATAAATGTAGCGAAGGGCATCCCCTTCGCTGTCCAGTCGAAATCAACATCACAGTGTTTGATTTACCAACCTTACACTAAAATAGACATCGACATCGACGTGATGAACATTCATGCGGATATAGGTACTATGCATCACCAATCTCCCTTTAAAGGAAGCTTGTACGTGGTGGTGTAGAAGTGTTGTTTACTCTATCGAGAGGGACAAGTTAAGGAAGGGAAGAGAGATACTCTTATGGTGGTAAATAATGACAAAATAGAGCTGCCCGAGTCACCAGCGCAGCCCGTGTAGCAGAACTATCCATATGATCAAGTATTTTATTTATCGCTCCAGTTGTTGTAAAGTGACTGAGTATATTTGAAGTAAGTTATAATACCACGAGTAATACATGGCATGTGTTATGCATTTTAAATTTTAAAGCTAAAGAGGAAAATTAACAAAAAAGAAACTGAACATCCTTTCAAATAATAACCACATTTTATTTTATCTAAATATGATAAACTATAAATCAAAAACTTCAACCGGATTTGTTGTTTATCATATTTTAGAAATAAAATAGCACTATAAGTGTAAAAAATACATTATAACAAAACACATTTAATTATTTTTTCGATACTAATTGTATTTAGTTTATTGTTGAAGTTTATTTATATCCTCGCGAGGATAGGACAGAGACGTCGGATCTCGATGAGCGCGTCTCCGTCGCAGGTGGCGCGGTTGATGCTGGCTGCGGTCAGGTTGGCGGTGAACCTGACTTTGGCGAAACCCACGTTGTCGAACACTTCCACCTGCAAGACCTTGGGGGGACTCTTCACACCTTGCGAGTCCACACATGCGTACTATGCCAACAATATCAAATGATTAACTACAAGGTAGTACAAGTACCTACGCGGCTGTAATTTGCACATCGGCATTTGAAAAGGGCGCGTGTCTATACAAGTATGGCTTTGCAGAAATATAGATCCCACCAAAAACATAAATGTAAAATAGAAGCCAAGTTCTTGATAGTTTGGTGCATGGTATGCACAAAAAAGTTGTGATATCAAAAAAGCGGGCCAAGTCAAGGGTTTATTAAAGTAATTCTAAGCTCTTCAATAAGGTATCATTTCATGGAACTTGGCCGTTGTAGAGTGGTGTTGTAGGTGACAGTTTGTATTATTCTCTACAACGGCCAAGTCAATTGAAATGATACCTTATTGAAGAGCTTAGAATTACTTTAATAAACCCTTGACTTGGCCCGCTTTTTTGATATCACAACTTTTTTGTGCATACCATGCACCAAACTATCAAGAACTTGGCTTCTATTTTACATTTATGTTTTTGGTGGGATATCATTACTTTTTGTAGGTAAATAAAATTGTACTTAATTTTAATTTACCATTATTCGTATATAGATAGATCTTCTGGAAGTGGGTTAGGTTCTAAATCGTATTATTTTTTTCAATAACGGTGACATTAAATGCAAATAATTTTAAAATACCTGTTAAATGACATCCCACTCAATTATAGTGAATGGAAAAAAAAATGAGTCTAGATTCTCCAACAGCCTTTAATTCGGAAACCCCTCCATGCGTAGTCAAAACAAGCATGCAGGCTCTATATACCTACTCTTCTACAGAGTCGTAAGGGTCGCCGTTTCGGGCGCAAGTATACAAACTTAAATCTTCCCACTTACTAATTACATGGTCTACAATTTTCCTACGCAAATCACTAGCTTTTTGTTTATCCGTACATCAAAATACTGAAAATGCCAAAGAATGGAACAGACAGCTTCCATCGCCAGGCATTTTAATTATTTTATGTAATATGAACGCTTCACCCACCAACAATTCAATTTTTTGACACGTCATCTTTCCAACCCCTTTTTATTTCTTATCCTCACAATAACTTTATTTGTTTCAGTTTTTAATAAAAGTAGCTAACTAAATCAAATTCGATTTCTTTAACTCAAACAAACCTATCCAATAGACACAACACAAGGACAAGACAAACAAATCCCACTATCATCAATGAGAGACCGGACCGAATAGAATAGACACGAATTTCAATTAAACGAAACAACGACAAGAACAAGACAATTTTACAGTAAACTTACAATTTGTTGGACGATTTTCCATTGAAAACGGTACTTGAAGTGATTTTCTCACCATTGCCGAAATCACAACGATAGCGAGTTTTAAAAACCTACTAGCGCCATCTAGCGGTTTTAAAAGGAACTATTGTTGGTAAAGAAAATAGAAATGTATGGGAGGGGGTACAAAGAAACGTTTTTTTTTATTTTTTCGATTTTCTCCATACTTATATCATTATAATCTGTCATCATACAAAATTTGAACTTTGTAGGTCATCTGGAAGTGGGTTAGGTTTTTGATCTATATGTCAGTCAGTCAATCATAAAAATGACGATATTTTGACCTCAATATCTATCTAACCGTTTAAGCTATGCTTATGAAATTTAAGTTACTTGTTTATATTGGGGGTGTCATTATATAAACCCAATTTGGTGTGTATATGTTTCATAGTTTTTGAGTTATGAAGGGGTAAAAAGTGGCTCCAAATGGTTCCTGTAAATATACACACGGTGCTGCCCTCCAGTTCTCGGCTTGAACTTGGCTGGACACGCTGCCGCGTGTCTAAATACAGAGATAAACCCTAAGATAAAACATCACTGTAATTATACATACGTCGTCCTCGTAGTCAAGTCCGCCGCTGCATTGCCCGCCACCGATCCGCCGATAGATTGCCCCAGGCTGGTCGTTCGAGGTATTCCATTTGAAGTTAGCCCCTGAATAAATAATACGAATTAAAAAAACAATGAGGTAGGAGGGTCCGTGGTAGGTATAGAAACGTTACTTATGTGGTGACGATGACGAATTTACCTCTCTGGACAGATCGTCTGATTGAAGTGATAATTTTGTGTAGAGAAGTCTTTTTGATATATTTCCCGGAAGGATTTGTTTGGGAAAGTTCAGTTTCAGTCCCTCACACCACATGGAGAAAAAAGTTTCGTCTTGTCCACACTTTACAGTATTGAAGGAAGTAATTGGGGTTTAGTTACCCGCAAAATCCTTAAAAAATGCGAGTAAGTAACTCACCAGATCTAAGGACAGTGGAAAAAGCGTACTCTGATGGATCTGGCGTGGCCAATATTGCCACAGCTCCAAATATCAACGCAAAGTATTTAATCATGATTTTTACTTCACTCAAGTGTAGCAGAAGCCAGAATGTCCTAGAAAGCAATACACTCCTATTTTATAAGCATATCATTGTGTATAATTTGAATTTATTGTTGTCACCCGATAAAGGTCGTGAAATTGTTTGCCTTAGTAGGTATATAGTTAGTGATTGCCATCGATTTATATAACGGTGCTGCATTTTATTTATTATTATTTTATAGCTGTGCCCGCGACTTCGTACGCCTTGTGTTTATGAATAAAAACAATGTTCATCATCATCATCATATCATCATCATTCGCTTGCCCTTATCCCATCTTTTTGGAGTCGGCGCAGTACGTTTTCTTCTTCCATCATCCCTGTTAGCCGTCAGTTTAACACATATCACCTTTCACGCAGTCCATCTATCTTTTCTTTGGTCGACCTCTCCCAACATATCCGTCCACATTCAAATTCATTACCCTTTTGCCTACATGACTTTCATCCTCCCGCATAACATGCCATATTGCCCATACCATGCAAGGCGATTTGCTCTTATTTTGTCTGCTATGGGCGCAACTTTCAGGCTTACTCTTATATCAGTATTGAGCGAAAGTCTCACTGCAATTAGATTGTTGTTATGAACGGGATTATTACCACGATTATGTTTATTGTTACCTCGACATTTCGGAGTTGTTTCAAACTCCATAAATAGGCAGGTTATTGGGGAAGTTCTCCATTAAATCTATATTTACTCCCTTCAACAAGATAGCAAAACTGCTTCGTTCACCTAAAGCCCAGCTGCCTTTTCAACTCCTGGTGTCTACAAAGTTAATTTGCAGCTGTGGGAGCTCGTACATCAGTCAGACCAAGCGAACTACTGTCGACCGCATGAAGGAACACATTCGAGCTGTGAAAAACAATGACGCCCGGACGTCGGCCATTGCTGAACATCTTAACCAAACCGAAACGAACCACTGGATTGAATTACATAACTCCCAAGTACTGTCGACGGAACGCCACTATATACCGCGTTTAGTGCGAGAAGCAATCGAGATCACGAAATACAAAAACTTTAATCGTGAAGATGGTTTTAATCTGTCCGGTGCGTGGAAGCCAGTGTTAAACGTTTACAACCGCAAAAATGATTCGAGATCAAAATCGCGAGTAGATACCATGAGTGTAGTGTGTCGTGAGAAACAAGTGAGTGACAATGGTAGAAGTCAAAGTGAACGCAGTCGTCGCGTCCGAAAGAGGGTAGACCGATATGGTTTCCCTTAGAAGACGTCAACATTCGCATCGCCAGTCTACTCGTGACCATGGAGTTTGAATAACTCCGAAATATCGAGGTAACAATAGACATAATCGTGGTAATAATCCCGTTCATAATAACAATCTAATTCCCTCTTTATCATTCCATATCTTGTCCATTCTTGTTACTCCACACATTCGTCTTAACATTCGCATTTCCGCAACATGGAGTTTTCTTTCAACCATCGTTTTTAGGAGGCGTGATTATTTGTATCTTAAGTTTGTCAGTGGAATAAAAAAAAACAATCTAAGTCGTAAAAAAATTAATTAAAATTCAATTCCTGTCTACCCTCTTAGTCGGATAGCGTGATTATTTTGTATCCTGAGTTCAGTTAACCCTAAACTTCAATAAAATCGGGCCAACGTGCTATAGCGTGCGTGTCCATGCTCTGTCGATGCTCCAACTACGCTTTAAATGAACGTGACAAAAAAGTGCATCGCTGCCATCTTGAGATTTGATTTTATTCGAAAGCTGTTCTCCTTATACTACAGTATTCCCATCCACGTTCATTGAGAATCGCGTCGTACTGTAACCACGAAAATCTTACCTTGACGTTTGTTCTATGGAATCAAGAGAAATTAGTATCAAATAGTAGGTAATAACAATTAATCAAGCAAGAATTTATTTTATGAATGCAGTTTAACAAAAAAAAAAGATACGGGATTTAAATATGAAGACGAATGACACAAATTGATCAAAAAAACAAAAGCAGAGTTTGCGATGTATCTTGACATTGTTCTGGTGTGTGGCCATCTCGAGGACAGGGGCCGCCACGGGGCTCAGCACCTCCACCTGCAGCGTCTGATTCCCGGTGAACAGGTCATCGCTCGCGTCCTGTACACAGTAAACAAACTTAAATATATGTAGCACAAAAATTGGCCAAGAGCGTGTCGGACACGCCCATATGTAGGGTTCCGTAGCCTTATACGAAAGATATAAAGATCATTTCACCTTGACAGATTATAAAATTTGTTGAAATAGTTAGGTTAGGTTAGCTCGTACCAAATTTCAAGAAAATAGGTGAAAAACTGAGTTTTTTTACAGTGGCGCGGCATCAGACGCACAAACAGACAGACAAACAGACGGACATGGCAAAATGATAGGGTTCGTAGTTCACTACGGAACCCTAAAAAGGCTTTAAGGTATGTTATCTTTCAAATCATCGATTTAGTATCATAGTCAAGCTTAATTGTACTGACTGGAACTGAACAGATTTTATAAGAATTTTACATTATAATTATTATATATCTACTCAAATTGCGTTTAGGAATTGAAGGTGTAGTGTTTTCTACATTAAGTATAATCTTGTGATTTTATGACTAATAATGGGGAGGTTTATTTCTAAATGTCTATTTCCTGTTTCTATATTATAGTTTTGTGTAGTTAGCGTACATCACGAAGAAACTCCAGTTTGCCGAAATCATCCTTTAAAGCGTTGTTTGTTCGAAAAATCTCGATCAAAGTGAAATCCAATGTGACTTCTGGAAAGTATTCGAAGTAATTAATTATTGCATTTCTATAAATTTGACGACATACTAAAAAGGAGGAGGAAGAATACCGACCTTCTAGTTTCATAAGCAATTTTTTATCTAAGTGATTTTATAATTATCACGTATCACTTCTTCCATAGAAATATTCTTTTTATTTTAAGATTGATAAAAAATACATAACTAAAAACTTATTATGATATTTGATAAGTTTGTATTCGTGTCATAAAAAATAGGTTACCTTTTGGAAGGAAACTCATGGAAGAATCGGATGTCTCATAAGATGCAGAAGAGTACCGAGCATCGACGCAGCACCAAATATCAACACCAAGTAATTAATCATCGCATAGATTCTTCTTATCAGATTCAGTGATAGAACAAAATATTCCAGTTTGCAAGTTTGTCCTGATTTTGATCCTTAACCACCGTACTATATTAATGAAGTTAGTAACAAATAGGCTCGGGAAATTTAGAACACGCTTTCATCTAAATAACGTGATGTGATGATATATTATTTTGTTTATATCAAATTGGAAAATAAAAATAAGAAATACTTGTAAAGAGTACGTCTTAACTACTTTTATACAATTTCACAACCTTTTCGGGGTGACAAAGTTTAATTATAAGTACCTTCCTACAAGTTTGAGAGTTTTATTGCTCAATTATCCACATTTGGTTAGTTTAATCGCTACCATATTTAGACATAAACACTTTGCAATCTGGAATATTTTGTTCTATACACTGAATCTGATAAGAAGAATCTTATGCGATGATTAAATACTTGGTGTTGATATTTGGTGCTTGCGTCGATGCTCGGTACTCTTTCTGCATCTTATGAGACATCCGATTCTTCCATGAGTTTCCTTCCAAAAGGTAACCTATTTTTTATGACACGAATACAAACTTATCAAATATCCATAATAAGTTTTTAGTTATGTATTTTTTTATCAATCTTAAAATAAAAAGAATATTTCTATGGAAGAAGTGATACGTGATAATTATAAAATCACTTAGATAAAAAATTGCTTATGAAACTAGAAGGTCGGTATTCTTCCTCCTCCTTTTTAGTATGTCGTCAAATTTATAGAAATGCAATAATTATTACTTCGAATACTTTCCAGAAGTCACATTGGATTTCACTTTGATCGAGATTTTTCGAACAAACAACGCTTTAAAGGATGATTTCGGCAAACTGGAGTTTCTTCGTGATGTACGCTAACTACACAAAACTATAATATAGAAACAGGAAATAGACATTTAGAAATAAAACCCTCCCCATTATTAGTCATAAAATCACAAAGATTATACTTAATGTAGAAAACACTACACCTCAATTCTAAACGCAATTTGAGTAGATATTATAATAATTATAATGTAAAATTCTTATAAAAATCTGTTCAGTTCCAGTCAGTACAATTAAGCTTGACTATGATACTAAATCGATG
>JARACY010002768.1:0-39412 GCA_029255725.1 Scrobipalpa atriplicella
TTGAAAGAGGACTGCCTTTTGTATTTAATTCTACTAACTCCGCTAACAGGCTATTTGCTTTCTTCCCGTCTGCACGAAACCTTTTCTGAAATTCGTCGTAACAACAAAAGTTAGAATAGGATTGTGACTAAAATATAATATTTCGTAGGGTTTTGTATGTAGTTTGCATTTTATTCACATTTTTTAGATGTTACCTTTGTTAACTTTGATTATGCACAGCATGTTAATTTAAACTAAAATTTTGGTTGCACGTTTACCTACTCGTGAATGTGTTTGAATATGAAAATATGTAATTCAAAACCTCTTATTTGGTAACTCTGCCAGTGGCTATTATGTTTATAACTTTACATTTGTAATTTACCAAAATTAACAGAAGTACCTACACACAATTTTAGAAGTCGTAAAACGAAGAAAACGAGGTAGTAATTTTCATAGACAAAGTTGCCATACGAGGTTTTGGCTTAAGTCTCCATAACACGTTCTAAAATAAACATGAAACAGGTCAGAGCGCGTGCGAATGCAGCAAGCGATGCAGGGCAAGCAGAAGTTCGACCTGTCCAAGTGGAAGTATTCAGAACTGCGTGACACCATCAACACGTCGTGTGATATCGAGCTTTTGGAGGTTTGTATCATCCTCATTTAAATAACTTATGTTTTTTTGCTCGGTTTTATCTGGTACTCACTAACTAGCATCACGGCTGTTATTTATGGCGTATCTCGTGTGTTACGTACTTCACTATTCATAAAATAATCCCTCCCTTTATCATTGTGAAGTCCGCATCGCACGAGATACTTTGTCGAAATGACGTGCCGGAGCTCTGTTAAAAGAATAACTTATAGAAACTACTTACATACATGCATATAATCACGCCATTATCCCTAATGGGGCAGAGCGTTAACGACCTAAACAGGTCGTTCCGCTACGTCTGACAAGTTTTGAGGGTTATTCCAGATAGATCTGTACACTGCTATAGTAACAGGTTGTCAGCCCATCGCCTAAATTACAGTTCTGAAACCCTCGAATCCCTTAGCAGATTTTTCAGTATGCCCGGGAGGAGATGCAGCTGGCACATTCTATTTTTTTCTATCACTCCCAGTCCAACTCCAGCATGGAAGTAACTAAACTAAAAAAAAAACTACTTCACTCGGTAAAATATTGTAGAAGTCTGAAAAATTACCTTGTTTGTTTGTTGTGTTTAGGCGTGTCGTCACGAGTTCCACCGTCGGCTGAAGGTGTACCACGCGTGGAAGGCAAAGAATGCGCGCAAGACCACCATGGCTGAGCAGGAGCGCGCGCCACAGTCCATCATGGACGCCGGTTAGTAATTGAACGAACCCGACCAACCCAACCGACCCAACCGACCCAACAAAACCCATTTTACTTAAATTTTGACATAAGTGTTTTTGGGATGTATATTTAGATGTTTACCAATAAAATCCATTAATTTTACAAACCCAACCGACCCAGTCGATAATTATAACCCGAACCCGAAAATCTTTTCACTAAACTAATGTAATGAGCAACTCAGCCGATCTAACAATCCCAATCGACCTGACAAACCCTACCGAAGAACCAACAATCTCAGTCGACCCGACATCCAAGCGACCCGACGAACTCAAGCAGTTCAGTCGGCGAACCTGACCAAACCGACTAATCAATGCAGCGTATAATTATTTTGAGGTCGGATCCGGAAAAAAATTTGTCACCTGCGTTTTCCTTTAGAAAAGCCTTAAAATTGTCGTAAGCGTTATCTTTTATCTTATTGCAAATATTGAATTCTCTTCCCATTGTCTTTCAGCGAAAACCCCTCGCCTCCCGCAAAAGGGCGAGATTCTAGGCGCGCGGCACCGCTACTTCCGCATCCCGTTCGTCCGACCGGGCGCGGGGGGAGGGGACGCGGCCGACCGCAGGGGGTGGTGGTACGCGCACTTCGACGGACAATACGTCGCCAGGCAGATGGAACTGCATCCGGATAAGACACCGGTGTTACTCCAGGCTGGTGAGTAACCAATAGCACACAGAATCGAGTCAACGAACGACAGGAACGGAAATTTCTTCAGTAATGGATTCGCATCGAAAAGCGAAGTGTGTGATTGCTTCCTAACAGATAGATCGATAATTTTATAAAGGGTGCGGGTAGCCGTTGAATGCAATCGATTAAAACTGTTACCTACGGCATCAAGGCAGCCCCATATCTAGCAATATTGACACGTCTCGACAGCTAATAAGATAGAAGACTCCTCGTATATCCATTCCGTTCGTCGGTCTAGAAGGCTTTGGAAGGTTCTGGATCCTATGGATCCTACTGAGTGAATTAATGACCTTGTAAGGATTATGGGAAGCTGTTAGATGCAATCGGCCCAAAATCGTGAACTATGATATCATGTGGTGTAAAGACTTAGTGGCTCGTTTGCAGGCGTGGACGACATGCAGATGTGCGAGCTGAGCCTGGAGGAGACGGGGCTGACGCGCAAACGCGGCGCAGAGATCCTCGAGCACGAGTTCGAGCGCGAGTGGAGCGCGCACGGCGGCGCCCTCTACACGCCGCGCTAGGTACTACACTACTACAGTATCCCACTTCTGACACCTACTAATAACTAGCTGACTAAACTTTAGGGTGTGAACCTGAACATACTCATGAAACAGAACAACTTTCCCCAAGAAACATAGAGGTCGAAATATGAAATCAAAATGTCGTCCCATACAAAATGACTCGAGTCGCTGACAGCATTTGTATGGAAGGTCAATTTCTGCCCAAATGTTGGACACTGTTTTTTGCTAAACTGCACTTGCATTCCTAATTTTAGTTTTTTTTTCTTTTTTTCAGACACAACTAGGAAGAATTCAAACAGCGACAATTTATGAAATAGACATAAAACTAATCTAGTGCTTTGAACGTGCCTTTTGAGGTTCCTAGGTGAAGTTTTGTAGTAGATAGTGCAATATGTAAAAAATCCACCAATATTTTATTTGTATAATATACAAGTTACTCTTTCACTATAATTAGCCTCTTCTCTTACTTTCGTCACACGAGCCAACTGTCTGTGGTATTGTGTATTATGCTGTAGAACTAAGAATAATGTTTTAGAAATGCTTTTCTGACTTTTTTTTCTATTTCTTTTTTATGGTGGTAATTATTATTGAACTGTGATTAATTTTTAAGGGCATAATGAACTATTTCTTTTTCATTCCAATTTAAGTGCGTTTAGTGGCACATCTATTTATGATAGAGTTACAGAAAAAATATAATGCTACTTACACTTAAATTAAATAACCTTAAAAATATTTTGATTCTACACAAAAAAATAGAGCCATTGATTTTTCAATACACAGAAATTGTCTGAAAATTAATTATATCAGATTTATATACCTACTTTTATGAACTTTCAGTTAAAAATACAGTTTTGTTTAATGTAAATAACGAAAAGTATTTATATACACATTCCTTTTTTATTTAAGACTGGTGGAAGACAGCTATATTCTTATACTTTATTAAAGTATTTTACATTGTCGATGTATTTTACAACAGTATTTTAAACTATCATTCCTAAAGCAATGTGTGTTATACAAGTTTATATTTTAAATATTTAAGTAGAGTGAAGTATTTTGAAGTACAATGTAGTAAGACCATGAATAATAACAAGTGCCTTATCGTTTCAATGCCGCTAGTACATGATCATTATTTTGTATGTTGTTCATGCTTTACCAAATTAAATTAGATAAAATTATGAAACCTTTTATTACTTATTTATTTATCCTGCTTACGGGAAATTTTGCATGAACTTGGTTTTTTTATCTGCGGGTTATTGGCGGGTGACGAGAGAACGAACCCTACTACAGACCCGCCCGAAGTACCTATGCATTTCAAAAAGTTTTCAGTGGTTAAAATACTTGAGACCCTACTCTGGACTAATGAATGGTCTCTATTTTTTACATAGAGTCTGGCCAGCGAAAGATGTCCAAGAAAGTACATATACATAGGGAATTTTTAGACGATACGTGAGTTCCTGCAGAGGGCGCTGAAACTGGCTAAAAAAACGTTTCTTAACACGGAAAAGTCTATTGACTATTTATATCTTTTCTAATTTTGCCAAATCAATCTTTTTACATCTCCGAAAGCTGTATTTTACTTATCTATAGTTCATTTATTCAATATTAATAATTAGTTGTGTGGCGTTTGGTATAGCGTGGGCTGTCAGGTGCAAATTTTTTGAAATTGCCGCTGTTTTTCGTGGACTGCTTTCGCTGGCCCTTGAAAAACAGCGGCAATGTAGGCAGAGCGCTATTCATAATAGCCCCATGTGAAACTGCCGGGGTACGTTCACGGGCGCACGGTTAGCGCAAGGTTAGGGGAACTTTTCACTTTGACAGTTGATAAAGCCCCGTTTTGAAGCGCCTGTCAGGGGAAATTTCATCCTGACAGGTGCAAGTGCGTGCATGAACGGGGGTTTACGCGAGCTGTCAGATTAAAAGTCGCTCTAACGGTTTCCCCTAGGTGCATGCGTGAACGCACTACTGGGTGGAAAGCTATTACCTCAATTTAATTAAAAACGGCAACATTTTAAGATTTGATAATGGGCTCAATGTAATGGGCTATGAAAGGATTCATCTACGCTTCAGTTCAGCATCAAATTGTATTCAAGAAATTGCAAGGTGTAGAGTATGTGTTTTTTTTTATTGACAACACTAGTCTGAAATCTGTCTCTGTCAGAATCTGTCACGTCCACGCTGACAGTGACAGTGACAGCTTCACTCGATTGGATGATGGATTCCGTCGATTCGCTTTCGCTGTTTATTTTGTGTTTTATTTAATTAACACCGAAAATGTCTTCAAGAATGAAATTGGACAAGAAGAAAGCCCAAGAAGAAATGCGTAAATTAATGGCCGAACGCAAAAAGAAGGATACAAAACCCGACAAAATCGACAATCCTCTTGCAAAGTACAATAACACTGGGCAACTGATGTGTATCCTTTGTAATTCCGTTGTAAGGTCTGAAGCTGTATGGCCAGTACATGTGAACAGCAAGCAGCACAGGGGGAACGTGGAACAAGCGAAAAAGCTAAAGGAACTAACCAATAACTTCACAGTTCCTACCAAACAGAAAAGGCTAAGTCCACCTAGAGATGCTCCTCCTGAAAAGAAACCTAAGGGTATTCTTAAGAATGCTATCACTCCAGTGCCAATCGTGCAAAAACCTAAAAACAATGCTCCTGATATTGTCACTTTTCATGATGAAGAAATCAAAAGAGCACCGCTCAACCAGGCTGTTATTGAAGCTGCTAAACAAGGTATGTTTGTTACATATATATAGCCACGCCTTAATGCCTTACGGGGTAAGCAGAGCGTAAAACGTCTAACAAAAGGTGTTTTCACCACATCTGGCAATTATTGAGGGCAATTAAAGATGCTTGTAGTTTTAGGGTATCCACATTTTGGATTTTATTTTCATTTGATCACTCTGTCCATTGAGAAAATAATGCAGGACTTGCACAATGATGCAGAATAATTTATTTTCAACTGATTATTTGCTTTTACAGCAGCTTTAGCTCCTTCTACGTCTAAAGCACAAAAGGAACAACTAAAAGAGGATGCAAAAGCACAAGAACCGGAACAACCAATACCAGAAGGGTTCTTTGATGACCCTATTCTTGATGCTAAGGTAAGGAGTTCATGTAGTCTCTTTTTATAATATTTTTTATCAATGTCGTATTGAGGCTTTAGTAATCTTTATTTTTCTTTAAGAGGCTACCATGAGCCAAGTGGCGCCCCATCAGTCAAAAAATCATAATCCACTGAAAACACAATCAATCGAAAATCCGGTACGGCGAATTGAAGTTAAAGCAAAGAAGATAATTTAGAACATCATAAACTTGAAATTCATAGTTCCTGGTAGTAACAGAAAGAAAATTTGCGAAAAACGGCCACTTTTAGCACTTTTGCTATCTGTAACTGCTGTAAACACTGAATCATAAGTTTATGATGTTCTAAATTATCTTCTTTGCTTTAACTTCAATTCGCCGTACCGGATTTTCGATTGATTGTGTTTTCAGTGGATTATGATTTTTTGACTGATGAGGCCGCCACTTGGCTCATGGTAGCCTCTTTTATGAGCTACATAAAAATGCTAATTAATTATAAAAATAACTTTATTAACCTTATACCAAATGTTATCTCAAAGAATAAAAATATTACTGCCCAAAGAGCTCTTCAAAAGACAAGTGTATATGCTCAATCATATCAGATGCTAACATACTCCGTCCTTTCTCTTTGAATGCTTTTTCATTGCACAATCGGACCAATCGGGAGGCAGAATAGCATGACAGGGATGCTGCAGACAATGCCTTGTCATTGCTTACTTCTAACTTATCTGCGTTTGCTAAACACCAATGTAGAAATATTGCAACGGATCCTGATAGTAAGTCTCCCTGCCCTCCGCACCGTCTGCCCGAGCCCCCTATGTTGGATTTCCATTCAAGCCCAGAATCCATACTGAATACTTCATCCGTAGGTCCTTTCTTTAGAACCGTTACTTTATTTCCAAGCTGATGTAGACCAGACACTCCATTCACTTTGTTGCACAACCTCTCGAATTCTATCTTGTTTGGTGTTAGAATAACTGGAGATGAAAAGTCTTTTATTAATTCTGGTTTCTCTGTGATTAAGAACAGTCCATCAGCATCTATCACAAGAGGAATATTCTTTTCTTGAATGGTCCTGATGAGGTCTGAAACTATTTTGAATGTAGCATCCTCTCTGCCCAAGCCTGGTCCAATTACTACAGCATGTAGTCTGTCAAGCCATGGTGCTATTTCTGTGACTGCATTTGTTCTATCTAGCAGTGGATGTACTATTAGCTCTGGGCTATAAGATTTTATGACTGTTGCTGCCGGATTTGTACAGAATATGTGAACTAAATCTGCTCCTACCTGTAACACAATGTTTTTCTATGAATCTAGTATAGTAATAGTAGCATACGCATATACGCAAGTTAAAAAATTGTTTTAAGAACACAAATTCCGGTTTAGTAAAAAATATGCTAAAATATGTACCTTCATAGCACTAATACCGGCAAAGTAAGGTGCTCCAGTATATTCCAAAGAGCCCCCAACTATACCTATTCTACCGGCCTGACCTTTGTGACTGGATCCATCCAATGCTGGAATACAAGACTTCACAATGCTCATCATACGCTCACTATCCATTTTGTTACTTTGTGGAGCACTGGTCGAGAATAAATGTTTATTATTTTGATTCTGAAAAGGTTTTCTAACAATTTTTGACAATATTGATAACATTTGAAACCTTATCATTATTGTTTTTTTTTTTTTTTACTGAATAGGGCTGCCATACCCATATTCAACAAAATATGATTTGACAACACCACTCGACGAAATAATAATAACAAGCGAAAGCGTAATCGGGAATTCAATTCAAAATAATAAAGAATTTACAAAAACCACTTACAAATAGATGATCAAATCATTTAGCAATATTTATTTATTAAGGTAAACTTAGGGATAAAAAATAATTTAAAACTGCTATTTTGATACATCTGGCATCACAGTCAATGAATGAATGAATGAACGATTGAAAAAGGCATTAGGGTGTGTGCATAACAGGCATATCAGCTCACTTTATTTATTCATTAAATTAAAATCAATTTTAATATTGTAATGCTGTTTTGGTCTTTTTAAAGCCCGCTCCACATTCTCGACGAGACGTTTTGTCTCGGGTCTCGCCAAAAACTAGGACGAGACGAGAAGCAGTTCTCCACATTCTTGCTCGCGCATTGATTCCCTTTGTTTTTTTTAGCCCTTTGATTCAGGCATGATTACTGAAACGGAATGGAGACTGCACGAACATAGGCGAGATTTGCCGAATATGGCCTCCACACTCTTGTAATGTGTGTGGAATGTGTAAAAACCAGCCAAGGGATTCAAGGGTTTCAGTATTGTAATGTAGGCGATGGGCTGGGGATGACCTGTCACTATAGCAATATACAGATCTATCTGGAATAACCCTCAAAACGTCAGAAACGTCAGACGTGGCGGAACGACCTTTGTTTAGGTTGTTTACGCTCTGCCTACCCCATTAGGGAAAAAGGCGTGATTATATGTATGTACACTCTTGTATTCGCTGTCTCGTGTAGTTTTGTCGAGAATGTGGAGCGGGCTTAAGATGATTCAAAAATATTTTGTTTGCAGGTCAGAAATATTGAATACAAAGACCCAGTCGAGGAGGAATGGGAAAAGTTTCAAAAGGAGATCAAATCAGAAGCTAGTGCGTCAGCGGAAATAATAGCTGGAGAACAAGAAGAAGCCACAGCTGAAAGACAAATTGAAGAAATTGATGAACAAATTCGAATTTGGTCAAGGTAACTATTAATTCAAGGTAATTTAATTCAAGTAAATATTAATTCAAGTCAAGGTGACTATTGATTGATTAAACTATGATTGAAGAGTGCGTCGTGTCGTGTGTAAAGCAGGGTTACGCACGCAGCACGTACAAAGTGAGCTTTCTTGCAATTAGATTTTTGTTATGAACGGGATTATTACCACGATTATGTTTATTGTTACCTCGATATTTCGGAGCTGTTTCAAACTCCATGGTCACGAGTAGACTGGCGATGCGAATGTTGACGTCTTCTAAGGGAAACCATATCGGTCTACCCTCTTTCGGACGCGACGACTGCGTTCACTTTGACTTCTACCATTGTCACTCACTAGTTTCTCACGACACACTACACTCACGGTATCTACTCGCGATTTCGACCTCGAATCATTTTTGCGGTTGTAAACGTTTAACACTGGATTCCACGCACCGGACAGTTTAAAACCATCTTCACGATTAAAGTTATTGTATTTCGTGATCTCGATTGCTTCTCGCACTAAACGCGGTATATAGAAGTGCAACGACAACCAGCGTTTTTGCCTTACGTGAAAGGGGTAACAGATAAAATAGGCAGGTTATTGGGGAAGTTCTCCATTAAAACTGTATTTACTCCCTTCACCAAGATAGCAAAACTGCTTCGTTCACCTAAAGACCAGCTGCCTTTTCAAACTCCGGGCGTCTACAAAGTTAATTGCAGCTGTGGGAGCTCGTACATCGGTCAGACCAAGCGAACCATTGTCGACCGCATGAAGGAACACATTCGAGCTGTGAAAAACAATGATACCCGGACGTCGGCCATTGCTGAACACCTTAATCAAACCGAAACGAACCACTGGATTGAATTACATAACCCCCAAGTACTGTCGACGGAACGCCACTATATACCGCGTTTAGTGCGAGAAGCAATCGAGATCACGAAATACAATAACTTTAATCGTGAAGATGGTTTTAAACTGTCCGGTGCGTGGAATCCAGTGTTAAACGTTTACAACCGCAAAAATGATTCGAGGTCGAAATCGCGAGTAGATACCGTGAGTGTAGTGTGTCGTGAGAAACTAGTGAGTGACAATGGTAGAAGTCTAAGTGAACGCAGTCGTCGCGTCCGAAAGAGGGTAGACCGATATGGTTTCCCTTAGAAGACGTCAACATTCGCATCGCCAGTCTACTCGTGACCATGGAGTTTGAAACAGCTCCGAAATATCGAGGTAACAATAAACATAATCGTGGTAATAATCCCGTTCATAACAAAAATCTAATTGCAGTGAACAACCGCGAAAGTCTCAAAACTTATGTGAGCTTTCTTGTTTGCTTTGTAACCAAATTGTTTAAAGGCTTTTTAAAGGACTTGTCTTAAGCGCTGTGTTCTTAATATTTTTACACATAATTTATTTCTTTACTATTAGGGTCTTGGATCTAGAAGTTAAAAAGGAAGAAACGAAGAAAAAGAAACAAGAAGTCGAACAAATGAGCGAGGCTGACGAAGACGATTCTGGAGAGGAAGCTGATATCGATGAATTCCTGGACTGGCGAGCAAAGAAATCATATAGTTAACCACTAGTTGTTTCTATTTTGTACTGTACAAACACTGTATTTATAATAAGCAATATAATAACGTGTAAAATAAATTTGTGATTTTTCTTTACTAATTTGTCTCTTTTAAAACTAAAAACTCTTTATTCTTGTTCTGACAGTTAAAAACCATAACAGAGGCCCATTTTATAGGAATAAAAATGGACGATCTACGATTACGAGCCCCATCCTGTGAGCTCTACACTACACCTCACCATGTGCTCATTCAAAGCACTGAATTCGGTTCGGTTCGGATACTACATAAAAATAGCTCTAGTGTACACTAGTCCTTAGGTGACCGAGTGAATGAATGAGGTCTGTTTTGCATGTCATCACTATTCTGTTCAACTCATTCTATTTGCTGTCAAATTGCCTAGTTCCATTATACAAGTTCATTAAAAACACTATTAAGAAACTGTAAACTCTTGTGCTCCAAAATAAGTAGTGACCAAAATTAAGACTTGGCTTAAAGGACTTGAATCCAAGCCATAAAATATTCAAAAAAAAAAAAAAAAAAAATGTCAAATTTTTTGTTTACTCCTGTCTTGTTTGAGTTTTTTTCAAACTTCTGAAAATAATTGAAAGTTCACGTAAGTAGTTAATTCGCTGTACAATTAGTGTTTTGAAATGGCTAACCAAGATACTGAGCAATTCAGAGTATTCATACAACAACTGCAAAGAGAAGACGAAAGTAGGCAGCACACTCTAAATGAAATCAAGAATTTGCTGGCTCTCAAACCTGCCGGTGAAGCTACATCAGCCATACGAGATGTGGGAATAACAAAGATAGTTCAGTGTCTTTATTCCCAGGATAAGTGAGTATCTACAGTAACCGAAAAATGTTTTATGAACCAGTTCCATGTTAGAAAAGAAGAACTTCATAATCTAAAATTTTTTGTCTAGAGCTCATGTGGATTTGACGTGCGAAGTATTAAGTATATGCTTTGACAAGTTTGATGCTGGAGAAGCGGTTAAAAATTTCGTGCCCCATTTTATGTATTTGCTGCGTCATGAGAAAAATTGTGTCCGACAACTAGCTGTTGATCAGGTGAGCTGATAATTATAATAATTTTATTTATAATATTCTCTCGAAATGATAAAATTTTAGCAAATACAGATAATCTTTGCAAGTCATACTTTGATGCAGATTCATTAAAATTTTAATGAAATTGTTTGACTTTAAAAATAATTTACAATAAGATACGTTACTCTGATATCACTGAATGTATGTGTCATTGTCATTTTATAATCCCATTTATCTATCTTTTTATTCTAGGTGTACAATGCAGTAACTAGAGATCCCAATTTGTTGCCATGCCCTCAGTACATAGACATGTTTGTGGCAACAGCTCAGATGGTTTGCGATGAGGAGATCGGTGTGGCCAACAGAGCCATCCAGATTACATCCAACCTACCTAACTCCGCTTATCCCAAAGTTCTTGAGGAAATGAAAATTGCTCTGGACTACAACAGTAGTTCAAAGTGCAATGCTTTTGAAGTAAGAAGAGAATTTATCCACTTTGAATATTCCTCCTGCTTGCTGCTAGTGTGTAATTCCCCTTTTATTTTGATTTTCAGGTGGTTGTCAACATTTCATGCAAATCAACTGAGCTATTCAACCTATGTGTAGACCAAGGCTACATTGAGTTTATGGTGAATGAACTTAACTCAAATGATGTTTTATACCAGCTCAACATTTTGGAATTATTATCCAGACTCGCTGTAAAACCACATGGCATTACATACCTGATTAAAAATGGAGCTCTGCAGAAAATTTCAACCTTGGTTGAGGAAGTTAAAGAACAATCAATAGCTGGACTTTTGGTACCAGGTAATTAAAGCTCTATTACCTTAGAATCTTTTATCTTATTTATGTATTTCTTACACTATGTTTTGTTCCAGGTTATATGAAGTTCTTTGGAGCAGTTGCCCACCACTACCCCAGAGAGATATTCAACAAATATCCAGTGCTTGTTGATGCACTATTTGAGGCTTTAGAATCTAACGACATCACTGTATTACCCGTGGCTTTAGACACTCTTGCATTTGTTGGCACTACCATTGAAGGGAAATTGTGCTTGGCTGCTTTGGGTAAGTAACCAATGAAATATAATTTTACAATTGCACTTTTAACTTCTCCTAATTTTTTTTTATTTTAGGAAGCAAATACACACAAAGCATTAATAAAGTAGCCCAGCTGATAAGAAACAGTCCAACAGACCTGAAAGTTCGTGCTTTACATTGTTTTTCAAGCCTTATCAGTGTCGAAAATGACCCAAATGTTTCAAGAATTGGTCCAATTGATCACAGAGTGACACTGATGACCAGAGAATGGTTTAGGACTCTCGGCACAAATCCAGTGGACAAGCTGTGTGAGATGTGTAAAAATCCATTCCCAGACATCAGGTTGGCAGCATTTGGTTTGCTAGAGGCTGTTTGCCAACACCAATGGGGTGAGGAGTGGGTGGCAAGATCTGCAGGTAAACACAAGAAGTACAATCTATTCAATATTGAATTACTTTACAAACATGTATAAATATAAATTGTTTGTTTACAGGTTTCATTGAATATCTCCTTGACCGCAGCATGGACCATACGAAAGAATGTAAAGAAGTGAAGTATGATGTTATTAGAAGGCTCTCCCGTTCAATAGCATTTGACACTAACATCATACAGAAACTAACTACTTATGTGGAACAAGGCCCCTTCTATTCTGAAACTTCTTTAGAGGTCGCTATGGAGGGAGATGACTGAAACAAAGCATCGTCTTACAATTTTTATTTTACACACTAATTACTGAATTATAATAAATGGTTACAGTACAGTCATAAATAGCATTTTAATTCTAAATTCACTTCTTCCTTTTATTAGTAGTAGTAGCTGTTTCAAGTTTTCTTGGGGCAGATGACTTTCGCTTGGATGCTTTTTTTGGTTTCTCACTGTATTTAGCAGCCAGGTTGTCAAGGAATGAATCCATCTGTTTTTCTCTATTTTGCTGCTTCTGCTTTATCATTAGTTCTAAGCTATTAGTACCTGAAAATTGATCAATGATATTTATTATTTCTGTCAATATTTAATAGCTTAACTATCTATCCAGTTCTCAAAATGGTAGGTACCTGGATCCTTCCCCAATAAATAAGTTTTCCACTCTTCTGCTTCTTTTGCCTCCCGGTTTTCCTTAGCATGTCTCTTCTGCCTTTTCTTAGCAGGCTCATGTGTGAATATCTTGTAGGAAGGTATTTCTCCTTTCTCTATCATTTCCTAAAAACAATGTTAAGTTTAGTATGCAATTTTCAGATAAATAAATCAATGACAATATTTGTTTATACCCACACTGAGAATTTCTCTGATTCTTGGCTCATGCTCTACCCTTGCAAACTGAATTTGATCAACAATATAATCCATATCGCCTTTGCCAGCTAGATATGCTGTTTTGAGATCTTTTTTCTCCTCCTCTGAACCTGCAATTGAGAAAGCAAGTCTACACATTATAAATGCATTAACTCTTTATGATTTACTCATACATATAGTGCTGGTCTGGGAGAAAAAGAAAATTAGACAGGGGATGGGTGCATGGAGACCTATCGTAAAGCTGGTCTTACTTTAGGCTTCAGTCTCCCACAAATGTAAATATTTCCTTTGTATCTACACTTTTATAAGGTTCTATGTAACTTTTGTGGAGAAATAAACAGAAGCTGATAAACAGAATATTCCAGCTGCTTCTCTTCGTGGGCATACTGTATAAATAAGTAGAGTAAACCAAGGGTCTCGCTGTATTGCAATTTAGGCAAAAGGCTGACAACCTGATTACACTGTTCATTCTTTCTAAAATGACCTGCAAAACTTGTCAAGACAGGGTAATTGTAATTGTAAATTGTAATGACTATATACTCACCAACATATTCCTTTTCATAAGCTTGTATGTCCTCATCAGTGATCTTTTTGAAGAGCAGCCTCCAGTAAACAGTCCAGTCACGATCTTGAATCACGTTGAAATCGTCATCATCTACACTCTTAGTTTCGTCATAAATGGCTCGTTTGTTGGAATCACTCAGGATTTCATGAATACTCCCCAGCACTTTGAACTTTTCTGTTGCCTCCAGTTTTTCATCTTCATTGACTCGATCAGGATGCACCTTCAAGGACAACTTGTGGTATGCTTTTTTTACTATAAATGCACACAATAATTATCATATAAACAAACTTTATTGATTTATTATTGAAATAAAGGAAAATAATTGATTGTAAAACAGTTACAGTACCTTCTTTGTCTGAAGCCTTTTCAGTAATTTCTAACACTTCGTACAAATTTTTTGTCTTGAAATATTTTTCACATAGCTCTAAGAGCCCCATTTTTGATGGAATTTTAATTACCTAAATATGAGCTGGAAATATAAATTAAAAATGCCGTTTTGGTTCACTCACTTTACAAAAAATTTGACACAAGCTTGCGCGGGGCGGGAAACTACTATTCGGTGTTGCCATTTAAACTATAATTTTTTAGTTGTTTGCTAGTAATTGCAAAGTGTATAAAGGCGTGTGTGTTTTTTTCAAATTTATGGGCTGGAAGCTAGATCTTTTAGCAACCCAGTGCTGCCAGTAGTTAACGTTTTCGCATCTTTTAGGGTAAGCACGCACTGCCTTTTTATGAAGGTGCACGCATTTGCGGAAAATATTCACGCGAAATTCCAGATTCAAATGCGCGAATATTTCCGCGCCAACGGTTTTTTCCGCGCGGGTAAAAACGCCGTGCTTGCTTTTTAGGGAAAAATAATCAACTACTGGAAAAAGTTACTACTGGAGGTGACGAGATGACAGTTCAAATTTCTAACGCTCAACCATTACTTAACTTACTTATTTCAATGGGGCACCGTTATAAAAAAAAAATAGTTCTCCTTAACTCGATAGGGGGCGCCGCTGTAGGAAAAATTTAGCTGTCAAAGTCAAAATCATTCTGCTGTCATGTGTTAGACTGGCTACTACTCTTTGGTATTTATTATTACAGGGTTTTTGTTTTCTGTTATCACACAGCGGATATTTGTTTGGTATGTTTTCCTTCATTCCTCTTCACTCTTCGTATTTTTCAGTCGCGAAAGTGAAATTTTATTGAGATGTTGACTATGTACTACTAAAAACTATATTAGAAGGAAAGATTGAAGGGAAAAGAGGAAGAGGTCGACCTAGAAGAGCCTATATAGACCAAATCAAAGAGAAGATTGGGGTCACGTCGTATAGAGAAGTTAAAGAGAAGGCTGAATCCAGGGAAAGCTGGCGATTACTCCACCGACAAGAGCAAAGCTCTTAAATTGTGATGATGATGACTATTTACATCAGGATATTGAATGAAATCCAAATGTACGTTATAAATAAACATTATTAAAACATTTAAAACAATAAAATAAAATATTACGTATGAGTGTTGCCATAATATTTAACAGATTTGTTTCAAGGTTATCAGCGCCATCTATTGATACATTTAAACAACTCAAAAGGTAAGGTAAACGGATCTATTGAGTTCATTTATATTTTAACAGTCCAGAGTCCAGCCTATGAGACACGGTAAGTCATTCATGGCCATACATGACTTCCATGACGCGCCCTCTTGTCGTTGTCGTGTCAAGTATTATGATTCCAGCCCCTGTTGTAGCATGCCATCGCGTGATAACGGATATATTGCATCTATCTGTCAAACTCCCATACAGTTTGACAGATAGATGTGATAAAATGTGTGATAAAACGGCTATCGCGGCTTTATCGCGGCTGCATGCTACGGGGGCAGGAATCTGGGAAACTTTGATATTTCGTCTGGCAGCCCTATGATTGTCTCAAAGAACTTTGCTTCCAGGAGTGCGTTCAGGAGTACGTTCAGTCGACCCAGTTCGATATTTATACCGATCGAATCTTATACTAGTGGGACGCACTGGAGTGCGTTCAGACGACCCAGTATAAATGTTATACCGTACGAGTTTCATACTTCCGGGACGCACTGAACGTGCACTTTAGCCGCTGTCAGATAAAATTTCACTTCCGGTGCGTCTCTGAACGGGCAGGATAAAAATTAACCTGGTCGAAATTTCATCTGACAGGCGCCTCTGAACGGGCAGTATAATTTTTAACCAGGTTAAATTTCGATCGATCGAGCGGCTCTGAACGTACCCCTGAACGTGCACCTTAGCCGCTGTCAGATAAAACTTCACTTCCGGTGCGCCTCTGAACGGGCCGGATAAAAATTAACCTAGTCGAAATTTCGTCTGACAGGTGTCTCTGAACGGGCAGTATAATTTTTAACCAGGTTAAATTTCGATCGATCGAGCGGCTCTGAACGTACCCCAGACGACCCAGTATAAATGTTATACCGTACGAGTTTCATACTTCCGGGACGCACTGAACGTGCACTTTAGCCGCTGTCAGATAAAATTTCACTTCCGGTGCGTCTCTGAACGGGCAGGATAAAAATTAACCTGGTCGAAATTTCATCTGACAGGCGCCTCTGAACGGGCAGTATAATTTTTAACCAGGTTAAATTTCGATCGATCGAGCGGCTCTGAACGTACCCCAGGCCAAAATCATAAAAAAAATGTCAGCTGTCACTGTCAGCTGTCACTGTCACTTCACTTCACTCACTTGTTCGCTTGCTCTCTGTGCTCTCGCTCGTTGTAGGAAAATTGATTTTCGTGAAACCGATATTTTCATCAAATTTTCTTTGTACCCGGCGTGTGGTGCGAACAATAGTGAAACCTACGATGTCTGTGTTAACAAAGAGTGGCGATAAGGAGCAAGACAAGGTGAGAATTTGCCTAGTTTTCATACTGAAGTAGGTATTCACCGATCATTACAAAAAGATAAATTTGACTTCGTATCTTCGGATGCTGTGTTTCTCGCTAAATTCCTTTGTTACTGTGGCGTTAACAAAAGCATTGTGTGCTGTAGCACCTTATGAATAGCTAAATTAATATGTATTATGTCTAATTTATGTAAATATAGTAGTAAATGGTATTAAAATGACGCAATGCAGCGCATGCGACATTGACATGGTTAGTCGAATCAAGTTCGTATCTGTTTTTCCAAAATAGAATATAATTCGCGTATAAAATTTAAAGCTCTATAAATAATTTAGGTACTTCTATATTTTTGTAATTTATTTTTTGTAACATACAAATATTTCATCTTTATAATATAATAATATAAATGAAAGATATGTATGTTTTGTTCCAAAAAAACTTAATTACTACTGGACTGATTGGGATGAAATATGGGGCACATAAGTTAGGTTCTGGAATAAGACATAGGATACTTTTTTCCACTGTGACATCCTGGTTTTGCAGTACGTACTACTTACAGAAACATATCCTTAAATTTACATTTATATTATTATAAAGATGAAATATTTGTATGTTACAAACAAACAGTAAACTACAAAAATATAGAAGTAGGTACCTAACCTAGATTATTATTAAAAAAAAGTATGCAAAATCTCCTGATTTATCTGTTTCTCAAATGATCCACACTAAAATTATAAATCCAAAAGTAACTCTGTCTGTTTGGTGCTCTTGCACGCCTAAACGGCTGGACGGATTTAGATGAAATTTGGACGGTGATAGGTGTTATGATTATGATTATGATTTGATTAGAAGGGGTTGGTCGTTTCAGCCCAACAGCCACTGCGACCTGTGAAGATCTATTGTAGCTTACCCTTACTATCTATAGGACCTCATCCAGACGGGCTCTCTTAAAGAAATCCACTATCTGTTTGGGGCCTAATACCCGGGCTTCGTCGCTGGTCAGCTGGTAGCTGCCCGTCGCCCTACTTCTAGTGTTCGCGAGCGCATCACACTCGCAGAGGAGGTGGATCGGTGTTTCCTCCTCCTCTACGCAGTATCTGCAGTAGGAGTACTCTGATAGCCCCATCCTACAGAGATGTTTGTTGAGATTGCAGTGCCCAGTGAGGGCTCTTGTTGCCAACCTAACGTCATTCCGGTTGAGTGTTAGTAACTCGGACGTGTATTTGGGGGAAAAACCTCGAATTAACAGCTTCGAGTGTGCCATACCTAATGATCCGTTCCACAGTTCTAAGGATTTTTGTGTGGCCCAGAAATTTAGCACCCGACGAGGGGCAGCCTTGTTGATGCCCAGATAAGGCTCGGGCCCCACAGACCGGGATCCCGAGCCCTCCCTGGCCAACTCGTCCGCCGCCTCGTTCCCCCCAATGTCTGAATGGCCAGGTACCCAACCCAGAGAGATGTCGTTCCGGGTTCCTAGCCTGTTCAGAAGTTGAATTGCTTCCATAGTTAATTTGGAGCTAACAATGTCGGACTGCAGTGCTTTCAGAGCAGCTTGACTGTCCGACAGGATCAAAATCCTTTTCCCAGTGTATTCCAGATTGAGGTGCACACAGTCGATGATTGCATACATCTCAGCCTGAAAGACGGTAGCAAAAGGGCCCAGACTTGTGGCCCTGCTCACCTTGGGTTTTTTGCAAAATACCCCCGAGCCCGCTAACCCGTCTCTTCTTGAGCCGTCGGTAAACCAGACGAGCTCAGCTTTTCTGAATATAGGAGGAATGCCCACTTTCCACTCCTCTCTATCTGGTATAATAACTTTAAACAGTCTGTTAAAGTTATGCGTTAGCATCATTGCATCCGAGGGCATTGCCATGATTGGTATGTTTAGTAGGTTATCCCTGAGGTTGCTCATGATGCTGGAGTGCCAATTCCTTCTTCCTGCCTCCATGGCTCGAAGCATGGATGACCTCGCCTCTTTTTGTACTATTATGTGTAGAGGAGGCAGGTTTAACAGCGCTTCCATAGCCAGGACAGGTGTCGAGGCTATGGCACCGGTAACGGTCAAGCAAGCGAGTCTCTGGAGACCATTTAATATGCCCTTGTATGTCGTCATGGTCGCCTTTTTCGCCCATACAACGCATCCGTAGGTGATCATAGGTCTCACTACGGCGGTGTATAGCCACAGGGTGTGCTTGGGTTTTAAGCCCCACCTGGATCCGGCTAGGCGACAACAGGTACCTAATGCAGACTTCGCTTTCTTGACAATAATCTCTATGTGTTTGTTCCATATGAGTTTCTGATCCAGGTACATCCCTAGATACTTGACCTCAGATGAAAATTCTATAGTCCTGCTGAAAAGGGTGGGAGGCCTCAACCTTTCCAGATTCCTCCTGTTCGTAAATGGGACTATAACAGTTTTGCCGGCGTTTACTGAGAGTTGGTTCTCCGCACACCACCGTTCAACAATGCTTAGCGCATTTTGCATGAGACTTGAGACCATATGTGGACAGAATCCCACTATGTGAATCACCAAGTCGTCAGCGTAGCCTTGCGTAGGAAGGTTCGCCGAGTTGAGCTCTTCGAGCAAACTGTCGATTACAATTGACCATAATAGAGGGGACAGGACTCCTCCCTGAGGGCAGCCCCTGCTCACCTTTACGTCAATTGAGGCGTCCATAAGGTCCATCTTGACAGTTCTTGTGGAGAGCATTGATTCAACCCACTTAAGCGTCGTACTATCAATGCCCTTTTTCCTCATACAGTTCAGTATGACGTGTGTAGAGGTGTTGTCAAAAGCACCCTCTATATCCAAAAAGGCACAGAGAGCTATCTCCTTATCCTCTAAGGCTCTCTCCAGTCTATCTGTTAGCTCCATCAGGGCTGTCTCGGTAGACTTACCTTTTTGATATGCGTGTTGCCTGACATGGAGGGGGGATGCACTTAAATACATCTCCCTTATATGTAGGTTTATCACCTTCTCCATGGTTTTCAGCAAAAACGAGGTGAGACTTATCGGTCTGTATGACTTGGGCTCTGCTCTGTCCTTATCCCCTCCCTTGGGGATAAAGATTACGCGTACCCTAGTCCACTGCAGTGGTAGGCATCCCCAGGCTAGACTAGCCCTGAAGATCTTCACTACAATCGGTAGGATGACATCTTTGCCCTGTTGTAATAGTGCTGGGAAGATGTCATCCACCCCTCCGGTTTTATACGGCTGAAAGCTGTTCATAGCCCATGCTACCTTTTGGGGTTTGATAACGGAGGACGCTCTCCTCCAGTCCTCGGTGGTTGGTCTTTTCCATCTCTGGTCATCTGAGCATGGATACCAACCTGTACTCAGTACCTCCGAGCCGGGAAAGTGAACTTTCGCAAGGAGCTTAAGCGTTTCCTCCGGGGAGCTTGTGAAGGTCCCTCCAGGTGCCCTTAGGAAACCCAGATGGGACGGAGGCGACTTGGATAGGATTTTGTGAATCTTGGCTATGTGAGGAGTGCTGTTAATCGTCTCACAAAACCTCCTCCAGGATCTTCTTTTCGCTCTCCTAAGCTCTTTATTGAAGTTCGTAAGGGCTGAGCTGTACGCATCCCAGTCCTTATTGGTTTTGGCTCTGTTGAAAAGGCATCGAGCCTTTTGCCTGAGAGCCAAGAGCTTATTGTTCCACCATGGCACCCTCCTATTTGTTACCATGGTGCAGACGGGGCAGTTGTCATGATAGGCACTTAGCATACCTGTCACCACCGTTTCCGCCGCATATTCAAGTTGATCTAGTGACTTGACAACTCCTATCGTACTCACCTCTTGGGTTAGGCTTGTCCTGTAGCCTTCCCAATCCGTCTTCCTGGGGTTACGATATGATTCGACGTGCTTAATGAGAGTAGTTGGGATGTCGAACCTAATATATCTGTGGTCGGATAGCGATGCATCACTGGACACATGCCATCCCGTAACACAGTTAACAAAGTGCTCGGAGCACACGGTGATATCTAGTACTTCTTGTCGCGCCCTGGTGACGAAAGTTGGTACCCTGCCTGTATTTAGAGTGCGAAGATTCCTAGATGTCATAAAATCGTACAGTAGCTCACCTCTTAGGTTGTTGTCCGTGCTGCCCCATGAGATGTGATGAGAGTTGCAGTCACACCCCATGAGCAGGTCTACCTGCTGGTCCTCGCAATATTCCGCTAAGGCAGCTAACTGTAGCGATGGATCCGTCACCTCGCCTGGGAGATAGGCAGAGCAAACCACCACCTTCTTGCCTGTCCGCCCCGGCAGAGTGACATATGCTGCAACTAGATCATCTGTACAGAAGTAAGGTATAGGTAAGAATTGCACATTTCTCTTAAACACTATACATGCTCTGGGCTTAGTTCCTCCGGCATTATAGATTAGCTTACCTGAGGCACCAAGCCCAAGAACCGCGCTGTTGTTAATCCACGGCTCCTGAATTAAAGCCATATCAAGATCGTTTTCTATCATCTGCTGTGTGACGGCCGCCGACGCAGCCTTTGAGTGGTGCAGGTTGATTTGAATGACTTTAAGCATATTGTAGGATTGGGATTGGGAATTAAGGGATGGGTGGGTGTAGGGTTGGATGGTAGGTAGGAAAGGGGGGTAAAAATGTATTCGGGTGGGTTGTGTCTGGGACGGTTGGTTACGGGTAGGGTGGGATGTTGTTCAAGGGGTTTTTAGCAGCCTTTCTGCTCGAGTGTTCACTCCTTAGTGAGGGAAGTTGCACAGGTCTTCCCCTCACGAGTCCTCGAGCAGCGACTCCTCCACCCCTCGGAGTGTCTCTAGGGACGACGTTTCCGCCGCCCCGGTACGACCCCCTCGTGCCCCGGCTTGGCTGACCAGAGGAACGTGTAGTTCCCCTGCCCCTCCAAACAGGAACTGAGTGTGGGCCCTGAGACGACCCCGCGACTGACGCCCCCCCTCGAGCTGGCACAGAGCTGCCTTCTCCAGAGGGGTTGTGGGGAAGGGATCGAGGACTGGGCTGAGTCGAGGTCGAGGGCGCCGGCGGGGGCGCAGTTGCGCCGCCTTCGGCATCCCCTCCCCCTCCTCCTCCCGACCTCTCACCTATCCCCTCCAGCTTACGCGGCCCACCTCTCACTCTGAAGTGTATCAGTCGCACACCATAGGTTAGGGCGCAGTCAAACCGCAGGAGGTTGGGCAACATCGAGTCATCCAGCCCGAAGCACAGTACGTGCCCCGTGCTTTCCGACTTGACGTTGAGCAGCCTCCAGCGGTCACAACCCACCTCCATGTTCTGCGAGTGAAGTTGCCGCGTAACGTTTTCGGGTACCAGGTTTTCCTTGGGGAAAAATCCTGTCACCACGATAGGTTTAGGGAGGTCCTTCTCATCGACTACCTGCAGTGATGCGCCATCCCATGGTTTGAAGCTTCCGTCCTGGAACTTCCGCTCAAACCACGCCCGGGCTTCGGCGTTTAGGCAGGTGACGATGATCATTCCCCCCCTGGCAGTGCAGCCTGCGAGTCTGGGACCATTAGGCTCTGTCAGGACGATCCTCAACACCTCATCCTCGAATGCCGGCACATTGTCAGCATCGAGGCTTCGGGTCGCGTCTCTGACTCCTATCTTAAAGGATCCCGTCGCCTGTGCGTAGCTGGGTCCAGAGGGCTTGCCAAGCTTTCTTTGTGGTTGCCCACCAGGAGAACTCTCCGATTGTCTGGGCCTCTTCTCCGCACGCGGTTGCACAGAAGGCGTGCCGCCAGACAATGACTCCTGGTACTCCGGGAAGTCCAGTAGAGGCCGCTTGGCCCGTCTTCTCGCCTCTACACTACTGAGCCCCTTCTCGAGCCAGTAGTGGTAGCGGCGTCTTCCTCCGCCAGTGAGCCTGCGGTGGCGTGTGCCACGCTCCTCAACGGCAGGGTGTTCGGACCCCAGCTGTTGTGCGCCAGAGCCAGAGGCTCCTCGCTCCAACACTGAGGCCTGAGATGTACTCGGATGGGAGTCGGGCCCTATAGACCCTAACTCCATCTGAGAGGGATGATGAGAGTCGGGCCCTAAAGACCCTGACTCCACCAGGTCCACGTCGGGCACATACCTACCCGCGGTGGACTCGTTAAGTTCTGCTTCTAAATCTAGCAGCGCATTGGTAAAACTCATTTTTAATCCCACGAGAAGCAAGGGAAATAAACGGTCGAGCCCCCGCAGAGCCCCGCATGCAGGGGTAAGGCTAAATGACCCTGAGGGCGCCCGGTATCAGGGACCCACCGTAAGTTATAACTGAGCTCCCCCCCAGTCACGCAGCCTTCGGCACGGTTCGGTTTACACCTTGGCTTGGGTTTTGGCAGGTCTTTGCCGTAGCTGATGAAAAGAGGACTGAAGCCTACATTTTACCAACCACGTTGCCCGGGATGTGCCGGATCAGAGGGTAGTCTTGCGATAGGGTTTTTAGGTCCACACGAAATCCTACCCTCCAACCACACTAGGAGGCGCCTACCACACACCCCGTGATAGGTGTTAACCTGGAGTCTGACATGGGCTACTTTTTACCATGGGAAAACACTTCATTCCTACGAGAAAACTCATTTAATGTAGGTGAAACCGCAAGCGGAAAGCTAGTACCATTATATACCCTACCAGTTATGGATGCATACATATAGGGAATTGGAGAAGTATATTCCTATGGTAATACACAATTTTTTTTGATAAGAAAAATATTGAACACTTTGGGGAAGACAAAGACGAACAATAGAAGTAAGCAACAAAAATTATAAATTAATTTTAACCTAATATATTTATTACTTTTACAAAGAATCTAAGCAGTGTCTGCATGTATTGTTATTTAAACAATAAATTCTAGGTACTACAAAGAAGTTCTTTGTATTTCTTATCTTTGAACAGAAGTCAAGGACAATGTAGGTATACTTTACTTTATCTCTACTACAAAAATGCCTATTTTTTTTGTATATTTTCTATGAATAATACCTACTCGTAGTAAATAACTTAGAGTAAGAACACTGAACACACAACTGTTTGCATTAGAGTAAATACACAGTCAAAATATAAAAAAAACTTGCTGCTGCTTTGATGTAGAATTTTTCAAATTAAAATCTATATTGCATCAGTATTTTGTAAAGGAAAGTGACCAAGTTGAGTGATAAAATATTTGCTTAAATCTTAACACCATACATAAATGCACATTTTAAACCTTTATTGTGAAATAAATAAACTGAAACATATTTTCATAGCAAGTCAGAGGCCTATAAGGTTATTGGTTACCAGGTTTTATCTCGTCCTTCTTTTCGCGTGTCCATTACTTTGCTGGCTTAGCCAGAAGTGGATCTAGGCCTCCGACATTAAAGTGCATCATTCTTCCGTATTCTGTGCCATATCTGACCAGTCGGACACTTCCAGCTCTTTCAGGTCTTTGGCAACTTCATCCTTACAGCGATATCTTGGTCGCCCTACCGGACGGCGTCCGGAAGGTTTGCCAAGATAGACTCTTCGCGGCTTGATCCTATTTTATCCTCTCGAAATGGAAGTCCACAATCAGAAAATTAACAAACACTTTGGACACACTCCTACTGTTTTTTCCATAAATTGCGTGTCCATCACAGCATATTATTTTACAGAAGGTCCTGATGCCATACACGTACATCTCGCAAGTACCAGGCAAGCAGATCCGCACGAAGCTGATCTCCGCGTTCAACTACTGGCTCAACATCCCCGATGATAAGATCCGGTCCGTCGGGGAGATTGTGCAGATGCTGCACAATTCCAGCTTGTTGTAAGTGAAAAAGGCAAACCTTCAGACTCAGAGCTTCGAACACCGTCGCAAAGTAGCTTGTACGTTCGGTGTTTTAGTGTTGAGTTATCGATACCAACGTGTTTTGCGGCCCGTAATCAGCATTTTCTTTGCAACTAGGCAGAGTTTCAAATTTCGAAGCCGAAAATAATAACTTTAACAAACATTATGTTTTTCTGTTTTTAAGTTGGAAAGAAAAATGCTGTTTGTGGGCCGCAAAACACGTTGGTATCACTAACAAACACGTCGATAAGGCAAAGTTAAAAAAAAAAAAAACTTTATGTTTGTCACTATCGGTATCGCTTTATTTATACCTTTCCTCCCCTTCCATCATAAAAGTACTAGACTAGATAGATGAATTTCAATTTTGTTCACTCGCCGGGAATCGAACCCAACTCTACAAAGCGCAAACCACGGAAGCATAGAATCATTCGAATTATGATGATTATATCAAGCTATGATGATTCCACTTTTATTCATAAACATGCGGATATATCGCGGGCTAACAGCTTTAAAAAAAAAACTTTCAATGATGGTCAATGGTTGTTTCTCTATTATTCTCTAATTCCATAGCTCTATATTTAGACCGTACAATGCGTGTTTTGTTGCAGCAAACAAATCAGACCAATTAACCTTAGTTAAACTAATTATTGAGAGTAGGATACACTGCAGTTCAGTTAACTAGTTAAAGCTTTTGTAGTATGAGTCATTCGAATTACGATATCTATCTGAAATGGGGAATTTCCACGGAGCTATCTTTCAACCTCATTTTACCAATTTTATATTTTGAAATTGTAAATTGTACAAGTTGTCCCTGGAACTAATATAATAGTAGACGAATGTTTAAACCTAAACACATTTTAGTAAAGATGAAAAGTAGAATTTAATATGTATTTCTCTCAATAAATAAATTGCATTGCTTTTCCCAACTATAGTAGAAGTTTTTCAAAAATATTTGAATGTCGTTATTTATATCGAGAATTTACCTTTTTGTAAACGTTAATTTTGGGTAGGTACACATACATTACAAGATCCAAACATAGAACCATACGGCCTGCATTACTCGTGTGGAAATCCCATGGCGCACATGGTTCTAACTAAACCGTTTTGGCCCGAATTTCTGGGTAACGTATCAGTCATGCCTCATAAATGATAGCATCAGTTATTTTAGATAGTGTAGTGGGTAGTGTATTGAGCTTTTATTTTACGAAGCGATGTACTGAATTATAAACAGCTATGAGTAATGTACTCATGTATTTTTGGTGAAGGTATTTCAGTTGAATGTACATCTGTTGAATAATGTATGTGATTTTGTAGAGCTCGTTGAGTTCATTATGGCTACTAAGAATCATTATGTTGATAACATTATTTCCAGTAAACGAAAAAGGCCATTTGCCTTGTATTTTGACTATTTTGTTGGGAATAAAATGTTTCTGATCAAAAAAGATGTGCCGAAAGTAGAAACAAAAAAAACCTCGGTGATTCTATTAAACTTTAGAGAGGTGTGGTGAGCAGCTAAAAGTAATTTATTAGAGACAATATTTAAATATTTTTATCCTAACATTCGATGAATCATACACTCATAGTTCACCCATGTAGTTAACTGATAGATATGGTCAATGGTCTCTGGATTTTTTGTATTTGATAATGATAAATAAAACTTTTTTATTCTTGATAACACTATGCACAGAATTTCAACCATAAAGAGATTTTACGAGTATACTAGGACGTCTAGGACGAAACAATTCAAATGTAAAATATTTAGCTTTGGTTATTGTTTTGGGATTAGAACAATTAATTTTAGCTTAGAATCCCATTTTTTTTCTAAGGATCGACGATATTCAAGACAACTCGATCCTCCGGCGAGGCATTCCGGTTGCTCACTCCATCTACGGAGTGGCCAGCACCATCAACGCGGCCAACTACGTCATGATCATCGCCCTTGAGAAGACCTTGGAGCTTGGGCATCCTCAGGTAAGTTAAACTAGTGTTTAAGGGTGACATAGGTTTTATCTAAATCTATATTCTTCCTCAGCTCACTTGGCGCGGCATTTGGGAATAAGCTTTACAGTCCAAAAGGCTGAGGGACGGGTTAAGGGCCTGGCCTCTGGTCTCTCGATATTCGCCGCGGCCGAAAAACTTAACTTCGAGAGCGAGATAACCATCGTTGCGGTTATGTCATATTTTTCGTATTGTCTTATTTACGAGCAGTAAAGGATAATAATTGGGCAATTCGACGTTGCATATGACACGACTTAACAAAAATAAGTGCGAACCTGTAATTTTATATCATGTGAGCACAAAAAGAGATGGCAATAATTCTTGTTGAGATTAAGTTAAGTCGTGTGCTTACCAAATTGCCCCTCAATATTTGTCTTTATTTGTAGGCGACATCAGTATACACAGAGCAGCTGTTAGAGCTGCACCGCGGGCAAGGCATGGAGATCTACTGGCGGGACAACTTCCGCTGCCCTTCTGAAGAAGAATATAAGGAGATGACTGTCAAAAGTAAGAAATTCAATAAACTGATTACTCCTACTAATTTCAAATAAAAATATAAATTCATGTTGTTTTATACTGCAGCCTTGTATATTACAAGTTACAATAAATACCTAAAATGCCTTATAAAATTCATCTAAATTTGTTAAGGCCGTCTATGTTCTGCTTACCTCGTAAAGATACAGTTAGCAAAAGAGATATCTGAGCAGACCCGCTCGAAACTGATAAAATTATTTCAGGAAGTTAGTAATGAAAATTCGTATGTCGCCAGTCGCCTTTGCTGACTGTACACAAGTGTAACCTAACCATCATGTATTTCTCCGTACAGAAACGGGCGGTCTGTTCATGTTGGCGATCCGACTGATGCAATTGTTCAGCGACAACAAGTCCGACTTCAGCAAGCTGTCGGCCATCTTGGGACTGTACTTCCAGATCAGAGACGACTACTGCAACCTGTGTTTGCAGGAGGTAAGTTTAATGTACATCATCGACATTTGTTCAATTCAATTCTTAATTAATGGCTTTTGTGTAGTCACAATTCTGCCAATGTCACGTAAATTATTGATAATTTATTTAAGGGAGAGTCTAATATTGAGACACGTGGAGTCAAAGATACCCTTCTCCTTCAAGAGAAAGGTACAGACTCATCGACATTTGTTATCGTAGTATCATATTTGTTAACTACCACCAAATCAGCCACAGTTCATTTCATAAATAGGTCTTCTCCAATAGAGGTGATGGTGGTTTTGTCGTATGACATATTCACTGGAAACATTACTGCCCATTCCCTGGATTTATTCCATTATCGAATTTTACGACGCGGTGGAAAGAAATAAGAGATATTATTCAAACTCGGCGTCATGGGATGTCAGATAATTATGATAGATAACAATGTAACGTTTTCAACAATGTACTCAATGCATTATATTATACAAGGTGTTAATTTAATTGCGTGCCATAGCTTAGAGAGTATATCAGTAACGTAAAAGCCTAAAAAAAATATATTAAAAAAAAACAACTCAAAAAATTAAAAAAAAACAAAAGTCGGTAGGTATTTATGATGATTCCCAGAGCTGCGCCTACCTCTCGTGCTAGAACCAATACCGCGCGACGAGCGAGTCGCATCGACCAATGGTAGCGACTCGCGCGCGCTCGGTTATAGCACGAGAGGTAGGCGCAGCTCTTGGAATCATAATAAATACCGGCTTTTGGTTATTTGATTTTTAGAGTTGTATTTTTTTTAATTTTTTTATGGGCTCCTTATACGTTACTGATACACCCCTTAAGCTATGGCACGCAATTAAATGAACACCCTGTATTTCCCGCAGTATTCTGAGAACAAGAGCTACTGCGAGGACCTGACGGAGGGCAAGTTCTCGTTCCCCATCATCCACGCCATCCGCAACCAGCCCGCCGACAACCAGGTGCTACGTATCCTTTACAAAGCTGCAATACGCTATTTGACTACTAGTAAATCAGCAACTTTTTATGAAATGTCAAAAACGATGTTTTGTATTAAAATACAGGCTTATGACGTCACTGACTTGTAAATATTGACTACTCAAATCAATAACTTCTATATGTTTAACTTGATTATTAAATCGAAATATGCATTTGTTCATTAAATGATGAATGAGATCCACAGTATTTTAGCCATCAGTTTTAAGGTATAAACGTTGTGAATTTTATTAGACACCCAGTCTGAACTAGTGTCTCTGGAAAGATTCAAAAACAATACGGTGTGTAAGGGACATTGTACCGAAAATAGGGATTGCTCAGTCAACGAAACTGAACAACTGACGCCCCCATACAAAATGACCTGAAATAATTGAAAAATCAGGCAATTTGTATGGAAGACATTTTTTTTTCAAATCCTGAAAGAATTTTCTGGTGAAAGTCGTTCAGTATCGTTGGCTAAGCAACCTCTATCAGTTTTTGGTACGCTGTCCCTTATAACCGGTCGATATGTTTGAACAGTAACTAATTCATTGGTTTTAAAATAATGTACTTATAAACAAGAAAAGCAAGGCCTACTGATACAATAGTTACAAATGTAGGGTTCCATAATTTGCAGCTAATTATACGTGAGATACTGTATGGAAGGAGGGGAATCATTACTGTTATGATGGTACAGTGAAAGTGAATGCGTGCCAATAAATAGGATGGGTTTTTAGTTACATCGGCAAAACTCGGCATCCATTATAAGATTTTTTTTTCTTGTGTGAATTATCTGGTCTAACTTATGGATCCTGTTAGCAAAAGACTGTAGATATAGATGCCGTCCTTTGACCATGATTTTTTATTTAAAGTTCCACATCTGCAAAATACTGTATTGTACAATATGAATAATAATCTCGAAAAACTATAACATCCTATACTAGAACAAACGGATGTTCGCAATATAAACAAACCTAGACTTCTGTGAATCTAGTGTTAGTAAATCCAAGGAAACACCTGCTGTGCAGCTGTTATAATGTTTAAATTACAGTATAATTACAAGATGAATATTACAGGGTGTTGTTTTCACAATACTCTATTTGATTTATATTCGTATCTTACTATGACCAAAAATAATAATAGAATAGATAAGATAGCAGAAGGAAAATACCTCGTTCAATTGCTCTTTGAGTGACTTGTAAGTTGCGGATCGTCAAAGCTTCAGCTCCATATGTCTGTACTAGGAGGATATCAGGATCTTCGTTCAAATATGCGACGTTTCAGATTCATAGAAAAGAAACGATTTACGCGCAGTGGAGTTGGATACCGAGTTTGATTTGGCGGTTTTATACGATGTTTCAAAGATTTCCTTAATAAAGCTTCACACAGACATCCTCCGCCAACGCACGCGCGACGTTGAAGTAAAACGCTACTGCATCGCTTTGCTAGAACGACTCGGCAGCTTCCAGTACACGCGCGACACACTGCGAGACTTAGACCAGCAAGCTAGACACGAGGTAAGGATACCTGCTAGTCCTCCAAGTTAACAGCGAATGTGACACGTGACACGTGGGAGGAGGTTAAGTTGCACTGGACGCTGAGAATTTAATTTATATTTATAACGTGGCAAGACTACACCTCTTCTTAAGGAAGCCATTATACAACATGGAAATTTAATGTTGTCCCAAATCGATATTTATAACGTATTTATATAGGGATGCCGTACCATTGTCGTAGGTAGTGTTGTTCGAGTGACTTTCACGCGTCTGAGTGAGCTAGCTCCAACTGCGACTTGTCTTAGGCTTTATATCTATGATTGAGAGCATATTAAGAATGGATTTGACTGGCCGTTTTGTACTGAAATGACATTTCTGCTACGCTCTCAAATTCGCTCTCAGTCTCAAGTTCTGATTATCAATACGGGCTTTAGACTTGCCTATTTTAGATCTAGAGTCAAGAGCACACATCGCAATAAAAATAGCACATTCCCTGTTAACTTGTTATCGAATTTTAATAATATATCAGTCAATATCAAGTTTGTTTAGTATGCACACCATTTCGAAAAGATAGTAAAAGAAATCTATTGGTCTATTTTAAATAAAGCGGTTATGTTATGAATGACTTCTTGTAGGTGGCGCACCTCGGTGGCAACCCACACTTAGAAACTCTACTAGATGAACTGCTGAGCTGGCGGCGAGACAACAACCACAGAGATCTCGACCCTAACGCGGTATAAATAGAACACATATTCAATTTGAACCAGGATGAAAGGAGAATGGCATAATACTAAGGTACCTTATGTGGAATTATCCTACTTTTGAGAATCTAAAGCTTCAGTCATATCGAAACGGTCTGAGTCAGTCAGTCAAACGTTTATTATGCCAAATAGTTCAATTTTTTTTCTAATCATAACGCATTTTTATTTGTTTTATTTTATTGCATGCTTTTTGAAGGGGTCGGTTCCCAACTAAGGCAATACAAAATAAATGTGTCGTTTGAGTATACTGTAGTGTCGTTCGATATTTCGATCATGGATGCTGTACACATGTACCGTCAGTGGGAAGAAAAATAGACAATATTTTATTAGGTATAAAATACCGCGCGACTGACGCTGACGTGTAGGTCGCTTTTGTGTGGTCGAAGCTTAAAGCTTCTTGTGTTTTTGTTTACAGAAGTCTCTAAAGGTTTAAAGAAGTTTAACGCGACTTGTGAAACTTAAGTGAAAATGGGTATACGCAATTTATATTTAATTATTTTTAACAGCTAAGCTAATAGATTGTTCTCAAAGGTACCTAACAGTTTGTTTTATATCTCGCTTATTTTACTTAAAACGAGATGTACTTATCTAAGTTGTAGTAATTATTATCTTATAAGAAATACTTATTTTAAATCTTGAATATTGTGCTTTCTTTCTCTGATAAGTAGAAAGACAAACATACAATTATTTTAATTATTAAAGATTTATTTAAAGTCCTTAGAGATTGGAGTTTAATAACTTATAAGTAAAAACTGTCTGTTTTGTACAGATGCATTAGTACTTCGTTTTTGCTGACGCTACAGCAAAAGTTGCTAGTCAGATTTTCAGGTATTCTATGTTGTTAATAGGTATTTAATTTTATAAGATCATATTAGGATTATGCTTACACAGCTAGATGTTTTTCGTCAATACTTTTAAGTGTGTTATAATTATAAAACAACTTATTCCAATGATCATAGGTCTCAGCAAGACTAAACCTTAACTAAAATTATTGCCGTCTCTTTCTATTCTCTCTGGATAGAAAGTGACTGATCATTTTAGTCAAACTTTTGTGATTTTGTGCGCGGCCAAATTGGCTCTTACATTTAAATAAAAAAACTATTGTGATGTCCAGTTAATTTCCATGTTCGTTGGTATCTTTTGCTGAAAAAGAAATCATGTTGCATGATTTAAGTTCCTTAATGTTGGGCTGCTATCGTGCAAATACATATTGTTATTTTTTTTTCATATTATTTGTTTCAAACTTTAATTATTGTCGTTTTACTTTAATTATTGTCGTTGACGCCTCATAGCGTCTTATTCTTTAAAAGTATATAAAGATTATATCGGTAGGTACTAATGTATTAAAAATGAATTTTACGAAGCTATATTAAAGTACAAACTTGTTTAAAACAATGAAGGAAAAATAAATTTATTTTCTTCTTTTTAAAATGTATCTAAAATAATATCTCATACAATAATCAATAAACCTATCTATTCCTTTGGTCCGTATAATATACCAGTCAATAAGCTTTTTTATATTTATATAATTTATGTAAGCTTTTAATTAAATTAATTGAGATCTCTGCATTGTAGAAATAACGTAGGTATATTTTTATTTTCGTTTAATGCTTGTAAATATAATATTATTGTTTTCCATTTTTTAGCTTGAATAGTGTAGAGGAGTATAGAATTATTTTTTATACGATAACGTTGTACTTAGTACGCTTACAAATCGATGCAAAGATGAAATAAGTAATAAACAAATATGGTGCCATTTTCTTTATTTTATTTTATCATTTAAATCCCTTAATTACACGCTTTTTAATTATTTTTGTTCTTTGTAGTTTAGCTTCACGAATATCTCGCAAAAATCCAAAGTTGATAGGAAAAATAAAAATATACAGACAACGTTATTAACTATTATAAAATGGGTGTGTTTTGATTAGATTGCACTTTTTATAGAAATTGCACATTTTAGATAAGATTCCAGTTTTAGATGAACAAGAATTGCGAATGTTGCTTCTGTACCTATGTAAGCATGCCAATTATTAAGGACAATAAAATATCAAATTACATTAAAAACTACCAACGCTGATGAGTAGCAAGCATGGCATAGTTAGCATAGCTACTACTGCTATCGTTATCTCGTTATTTCTCACTTGAGAGAAAGAGAAGTCAACAGTCGTTTCGTTTCTACTGCTTACAGTGATGCCGTTCACGGTTTCTATAGTAAGTATACAGGGTGTTAGGAAAAGTACAGCTAAAATAAAAATAGTCTTGATCCCAAAGTAGGTGAAACAAAATCGCAGTACTATTCCTTACACGTTTAGTATAAAAATTAGTAAATTAATTATTATTATCATAGAGAGGGTCATAGGCCGTTGTTGGACGTAGTCCTAGGAAGTGTTGTAACTTCGCACTGTTTGTTTACACGAGGTTGAGCATCAACAGTTATAAAATAGATATGGATGACCCTACAAATTTTTAAATTTTAAGTCACCACTGCCAACTAAATAACATAAAGAAAGAAACCATTATGACAACAAAATAGAAAAAAGAAAGCTCATAGATAATAAAGACCGGACCTATACCTTCTAAGAAAACTTACAGCAGAAAGAAATACTCGATGACTAATACCAATGGTTTGTGATTTGCCTTCTTTAGTTAAAATGCTCAGCCTTTTCCTGACCATGTACGCCTCGTCTTCCAATAAATGACAATAAACTTATCATAAGCCAGGCTTTATACTTCTTTAGATGTTAAGGGTGCAAAGAAACGGATGGGGTATTTAGGATACCAGTTACCTCTAGAAGGTAGAAGATTTGGTCTGATCTTGGCTCAGAAATAGAAATGTTTCAATTTGAAAATAGCTGTAGTTACGTACAATTGGTAGATTTCCCAAGTCGTAAAAAGACGGTTAACCTACGATTTTGGTCGCAGTGAACAGAAAAATATCGACAACAGGTATCGTTGGAATCAGCGTGAATCACTGATTAAGAAATTGTGTGAAAATGACAATTTTTTACATACATTATGACGTCATAGATACCTACTCGCTCAGTAATTTAAAAAGCGACAAAATATTTTTTCTTAATCCATGATTCGCGCTGATTCCAACGATACTTCTGTTCACTGCGACCAAAATCGTAGGTTAACCGTCTTTTTACGACTTGGGAAATCTACCAATTGTACGTAACTACAGCTATTTTCAAATTGAAACATTTCTATTTCTGAGCCAAGATCAGACCAAATCTTCTACCTTCTAGAGGTAACTGGTATCCTAAATACCCCATCCGTTTCTTTGCACCCTTAACATCTAAAGAAGTATAAAGCCTGGCTTATGATAAGTTTATTGTCATTTATTGGAAGACGAGGCGTACATGGTCAGGAAAAGGCTGAGCATTTTAACTAAAGAAGGCAAATCACAAACCATTGGTATTAGTCATCGAGTATTTCTTTCTGCTGTAAGTTTTCTTAGAAGGTATAGGTCCGGTCTTTATTATCTATGAGCTTTCTTTTTTCTATTTTGTTGTCATAATGGTTTCTTTCTTTATGTTATTTAGTTGGCAGTGGTGACTTAAAATTTAAAAATTTGTAGGGTCATCCATATCTATTTTATAACTGTTGATGCTCAACCTCGTGTAAACAAACAGTGCGAAGTTACAACACTTCCTAGGACTACGTCCAACAACGGCCTATGACCCTCTCTATGATAATAATAATTAATTTACTAATTTTTATACTAAACGTGTAAGGAATAGTACTGCGATTTTGTTTCACCTACTTTGGGATCAAGACTATTTTTATTTTAGCTGTACTTTTCCTAACACCCTGTATACTTACTATAGAAACCGTGAACGGCATCACTGTAAGCAGTAGAAACGAAACGACTGTTGACTTCTCTTTCTCTCAAGTGAGAAATAACGAGATAACGATAGCAGTAGTAGCTATGCTAACTATGCCATGCTTGCTACTCATCAGCGTTGGTAGTTTTTAATGTAATTTGATATTTTATTGTCCTTAATAATTGGCATGCTTACATAGGTACAGAAGCAACATTCGCAATTCTTGTTCATCTAAAACTGGAATCTTATCTAAAATGTGCAATTTCTATAAAAAGTGCAATCTAATCAAAACACACCCATTTTATAATAGTTAATAACGTTGTCTGTATATTTTTATTTTTCCTATCAACTTTGGATTTTTGCGAGATATTCGTGAAGCTAAACTACAAAGAACAAAAATAATTAAAAAGCGTGTAATTAAGGGATTTAAATGATAAAATAAAATAAAGAAAATGGCACCATATTTGTTTATTACTTATTTCATCTTTGCATCGATTTGTAAGCGTACTAAGTACAACGTTATCGTATAAAAAATAATTCTATACTCCTCTACACTATTCAAGCTAAAAAATGGAAAACAATAATATTATATTTACAAGCATTAAACGAAAATAAAAATATACCTACGTTATTTCTACAATGCAGAGATCTCAATTAATTTAATTAAAAGCTTACATAAATTATATAAATATAAAAAAGCTTATTGACTGGTATATTATACGGACCAAAGGAATAGATAGGTTTATTGATTATTGTATGAGATATTATTTTAGATACATTTTAAAAAGAAGAAAATAAATTTATTTTTCCTTCATTGTTTTAAACAAGTTTGTACTTTAATATAGCTTCGTAAAATTCATTTTTAATACATTAGTACCTACCGATATAATCTTTATATACTTTTAAAGAATAAGACGCTATGAGGCGTCAACGACAATAATTAAAGTAAAACGACAATAATTAAAGTTTGAAACAAATAATATGAAAAAAAAATAACAATATGTATTTGCACGATAGCAGCCCAACATTAAGGAACTTAAATCATGCAACATGATTTCTTTTTCAGCAAAAGATACCAACGAACATGGAAATTAACTGGACATCACAATAGTTTTTTTATTTAAATGTAAGAGCCAATTTGGCCGCGCACAAAATCACAAAAGTTTGACTAAAATGATCAGTCACTTTCTATCCAGAGAGAATAGAAAGAGACGGCAATAATTTTAGTTAAGGTTTAGTCTTGCTGAGACCTATGATCATTGGAATAAGTTGTTTTATAATTATAACACACTTAAAAGTATTGACGAAAAACATCTAGCTGTGTAAGCATAATCCTAATATGATCTTATAAAATTAAATACCTATTAACAACATAGAATACCTGAAAATCTGACTAGCAACTTTTGCTGTAGCGTCAGCAAAAACGAAGTACTAATGCATCTGTACAAAACAGACAGTTTTTACTTATAAGTTATTAAACTCCAATCTCTAAGGACTTTAAATAAATCTTTAATAATTAAAATAATTGTATGTTTGTCTTTCTACTTATCAGAGAAAGAAAGCACAATATTCAAGATTTAAAATAAGTATTTCTTATAAGATAATAATTACTACAACTTAGATAAGTACATCTCGTTTTAAGTAAAATAAGCGAGATATAAAACAAACTGTTAGGTACCTTTGAGAACAATCTATTAGCTTAGCTGTTAAAAATAATTAAATATAAATTGCGTATACCCATTTTCACTTAAGTTTCACAAGTCGCGTTAAACTTCTTTAAACCTTTAGAGACTTCTGTAAACAAAAACACAAGAAGCTTTAAGCTTCGACCACACAAAAGCGACCTACACGTCAGCGTCAGTCGCGCGGTATTTTATACCTAATAAAATATTGTCTATTTTTCTTCCCACTGACGGTACATGTGTACAGCATCCATGATCGAAATATCGAACGACACTACAGTATACTCAAACGACACATTTATTTTGTATTGCCTTAGTTGGGAACCGACCCCTTCAAAAAGCATGCAATAAAATAAAACAAATAAAAATGCGTTATGATTAGAAAAAAAATTGAACTATTTGGCATAATAAACGTTTGACTGACTGACTCAGACCGTTTCGATATTTCGATCATGGATGCTGTACACATGTACCGTCAGTGGGAAGAAAAATAGACAATATTTTATTAGGTATAAAATACCGCGCGACTGACGCTGACGTGTAGGTCGCTTTTGTGTGGTCGAAGCTTAAAGCTTCTTGTGTTTTTGTTTACAGAAGTCTCTAAAGGTTTAAAGAAGTTTAACGCGACTTGTGAAACTTAAGTGAAAATGGGTATACGCAATTTATATTTAATTATTTTTAACAGCTAAGCTAATAGATTGTTCTCAAAGGTACCTAACAGTTTGTTTTATATCTCGCTTATTTTACTTAAAACGAGATGTACTTATCTAAGTTGTAGTAATTATTATCTTATAAGAAATACTTATTTTAAATCTTGAATATTGTGCTTTCTTTCTCTGATAAGTAGAAAGACAAACATACAATTATTTTAATTATTAAAGATTTATTTAAAGTCCTTAGAGATTGGAGTTTAATAACTTATAAGTAAAAACTGTCTGTTTTGTACAGATGCATTAGTACTTCGTCGTTTGCTGACGCTACAGCAAAAGTTGCTAGTCAGATTTTCAGGTATTCTATGTTGTTAATAGGTATTTAATTTTATAAGATCATATTAGGATTATGCTTACACAGCTAGATGTTTTTCGTCAATACTTTTAAGTGTGTTATAATTATAAAACAACTTATTCCAATGATCATAGGTCTCAGCAAGACTAAACCTTAACTAAAATTATTGCCGTCTCTTTCTATTCTCTCTGGATAGAAAGTGACTGATCATTTTAGTCAAACTTTTGTGATTTTGTGCGCGGCCAAATTGGCTCTTACATTTAAATAAAAAAACTATTGTGATGTCCAGTTAATTTCCATGTTCGTTGGTATCTTTTGCTGAAAAAGAAATCATGTTGCATGATTTAAGTTCCTTAATGTTGGGCTGCTATCGTGCAAATACATATTGTTATTTTTTTTTCATATTATTTGTTTCAAACTTTAATTATTGTCGTTTTACCTTTAATTATTGTCGTTGACGCCTCATAGCGTCTTATTCTTTAAAAGTATATAAAGATTATATCGGTAGGTACTAATGTATTAAAAATGAATTTTACGAAGCTATATTAAAGTACAAACTTGTTTAAAACAATGAAGGAAAAATAAATTTATTTTCTTCTTTTTAAAATGTATCTAAAATAATATCTCATACAATAATCAATAAACCTATCTATTCCTTTGGTCCGTATAATATACCAGTCAATAAGCTTTTTTATATTTATATAATTTATGTAAGCTTTTAATTAAATTAATTGAGATCTCTGCATTGTAGAAATAACGTAGGTATATTTTTATTTTCGTTTAATGCTTGTAAATATAATATTATTGTTTTCCATTTTTTAGCTTGAATAGTGTAGAGGAGTATAGAATTATTTTTTATACGATAACGTTGTACTTAGTACGCTTACAAATCGATGCAAAGATGAAATAAGTAATAAACAAATATGGTGCCATTTTCTTTATTTTATTTTATCATTTAAATCCCTTAATTACACGCTTTTTAATTATTTTTGTTCTTTGTAGTTTAGCTTCACGAATATCTCGCAAAAATCCAAAGTTGATAGGAAAAATAAAAATATACAGACAACGTTATTAACTATTATAAAATGGGTGTGTTTTGATTAGATTGCACTTTTTATAGAAATTGCACATTTTAGATAAGATTCCAGTTTTAGATGAACAAGAATTGCGAATGTTGCTTCTGTACCTATGTAAGCATGCCAATTATTAAGGACAATAAAATATCAAATTACATTAAAAACTACCAACGCTGATGAGTAGCAAGCATGGCATAGTTAGCATAGCTACTACTGCTATCGTTATCTCGTTATTTCTCACTTGAGAGAAAGAGAAGTCAACAGTCGTTTCGTTTCTACTGCTTACAGTGATGCCGTTCACGGTTTCTATAGTAAGTATACAGGGTGTTAGGAAAAGTACAGCTAAAATAAAAATAGTCTTGATCCCAAAGTAGGTGAAACAAAATCGCAGTACTATTCCTTACACGTTTAGTATAAAAATTAGTAAATTAATTATTATTATCATAGAGAGGGTCATAGGCCGTTGTTGGACGTAGTCCTAGGAAGTGTTGTAACTTCGCACTGTTTGTTTACACGAGGTTGAGCATCAACAGTTATAAAATAGATATGGATGACCCTACAAATTTTTAAATTTTAAGTCACCACTGCCAACTAAATAACATAAAGAAAGAAACCATTATGACAACAAAATAGAAAAAAGAAAGCTCATAGATAATAAAGACCGGACCTATACCTTCTAAGAAAACTTACAGCAGAAAGAAATACTCGATGACTAATACCAATGGTTTGTGATTTGCCTTCTTTAGTTAAAATGCTCAGCCTTTTCCTGACCATGTACGCCTCGTCTTCCAATAAATGACAATAAACTTATCATAAGCCAGGCTTTATACTTCTTTAGATGTTAAGGGTGCAAAGAAACGGATGGGGTATTTAGGATACCAGTTACCTCTAGAAGGTAGAAGATTTGGTCTGATCTTGGCTCAGAAATAGAAATGTTTCAATTTGAAAATAGCTGTAGTTACGTACAATTGGTAGATTTCCCAAGTCGTAAAAAGACGGTTAACCTACGATTTTGGTCGCAGTGAACAGAAAATACCACGTATCGTTGGAATCAGCGCGAATCACTGGATTAAGAAAATATTTTGTCGTGTAAATATGAGCGAAGTATTATGACATACAT
>JARACY010002769.1:0-39406 GCA_029255725.1 Scrobipalpa atriplicella
ACCAAAAAGTTAAAGGCGCGAATTTTAACAAGTTTTCTTTCACCGAAAAGGTTGAAATTGTGTCCACTAAAGGCAGGTGTGTATTTCGCATATTTTTGTTTCTGTGGTCATAATTTATAACTACAAAGATAAACGTAACGTAACGTAACCAACCTTGCGACTTAGGAACTAAAATGCGTTATTAATAAGCATTTTGTTCATACTGCCTACCCTGCTGAAAAAACCTGTGCACGCCACTGCTTCCAAACAACTGAAAAGTTAGCATCCGTCTCAAGTTAGATAGTGACTCTTTTTTGGAAGTAATTTTTAACTCCTTACCTTCGCCTAAGAATACCTAAGGGTTAAGCTCAGTACCATCGGTACTAATCGTACATAAAATAATTTCGCATGAAATGCATTCTCTATTTTACGAACAAAATGAAAACTCCTGTTCCGTATCGTTTCCTGGTACCTATGTGATGAACTGATTACAGATAGGTATCGAACTTTCAATGTATCGGATGCTGTGATGAGGTCCCGGGAGCGCGCTCATTTGATTATAAAACAGCTTTCATCACATCGTATCCCTGAGTGGCCGTGGCTCTGAGGGTCTTAGCTGACTGAAAGCTTGCTGAAAGCAGTCTTTTAAATTTCCCTTTACAATGCGTTTTCGTCTTGTGAGCTGTCGATTCGATAGGCCTTTGACACGGTTTTTGCAACCACATCACAACTACATGATGATGAACATTTCAGACAATCAGATGATCATTCTGCATTGTCCTTATCAGACTTGAAACAATGACACAACGGGATGATCAACTTGACATCCCAGGAATCGAACCTAAGACGTCTGTAACGTTACGATAGACCAAGGCTCATACCACTGGTTCATAGAGGCAAGCGGAACGAAACATAAGCTCCTTAAAAACTACCGTCTGCTAAGAACCCTATAACATGGCGGACGTTCGAACTTCATCAAACTTGTAAACTTGAAGAAATATCGACACTGGTGTCCTAGTTTCGCGAACAAAATCATTTGCACGGTGTTCTTATTTGAATAAATAAATAGTTTATTGAGTACGTTATCTACCAAAAATAGTCCGCCCAACCGATTTTCGGTGACGACGGCCAATCTCCCAGAGATCAATAAAATGCGCGGGACTACGTTTTTAGTGCCTTCAATATATTATTCTGATGGAACAGACTGACTGACTCGACATTCAACAGCATGGATCATCTTACTTTTAGGACAATCTGGTGATCAACCTGCAGTGTCCTAACCTAACCAAACTAGAAACAACAAAACAAAGAATATAACCCGGCACCTCCGGATCGAGAGACTCAGACCAATTTTACAATTTACATAATGAAAAGGACTTTTAAAAAGGCTTTCATCTGATTGTCTATCAAGAAAGATGGTTACCCGACTCTGATATAAGGTATTATTGGGTGGTTAAGAATAACTGTAAAGGAGTGCAAATACAAGATTTTTTGTTTTTTAAAGCTTTTATTTAACTTGCATTGTATCTAACTAACTAACTATGTGTGTTCGGGTGGAATCTTGCAACTCAATTTTGAAGCAGTTATCTTCAACCGATTGAGCTGAAATTTTGCACTCTTATGTTAATCCGGTGACAATGCAATATTATGATATCATCGAGCTGATCTCTTGATGGAGTTGACAGATATCCACTGGGTCTCCCTCATGGAAAGTGATAAGATATCTAAATTTAAGCTCATTATATTTGTTGTCTTGAGCAGTTTCTATTACATATGATGACCAAGGTCAAATGATGAAGCCGACAGGTAGCCGTCGGAACTGCCTCGTCGGAAGTGCTAAGATAGCCGAATTCGAGCGCATTATATTTGTTGTCTTAAGCAGTTTCTATTACACATGATGACCAGGGTCTAATGATGAAGCCGACAGGTAGCCGTTGGAACTGCCTCGTCGGAAGTGTTAAGATAGCAGAGTTTGGGCTCATTATATTTGTTGTCTTGAGCAGTTTCTATTACACATGATGACGAGGGTCTTATGACGAAGCCGACAGGAAGCCGTCGGAACTGCCTCGTCGTAAGTGCTAAGATACCCGAGTTTGGACTCATTGTATTTATTGTCTTAAGCAGTTTCTATTACACATGATGACGAGGGTCTAATGACGAAGCCAACAGGAAGCCGTCGGAATTGGGTACTTGACTGGGTAGCTTAAAAAATTCAAAACGTTTATACTTAAAACTGATGGCTAAAAATATTGTGGATTTCATTCATCATTTAAAAAAAAATGCACATTTCGATTTTAACAATCGAATTAAAAGTATATAAGTTATTGATTTGATTAGTCAATATTTACTAAAATGTGACGTCATAATTTACTATTTTCATACAAAAAAGCGTTTTTGACATTTCATAAAAAGTTGCTGATTTGACTAGTTGGAAAGTAGCCAATTGCCTCGTCGGAAGTGCTAAGATACCCGAGTTCGGGCTCATTGTATTTTTTGTCTTAAGCAGTTTCTATTACACATGATGACGAGGGTCTAATGACGAAGCCGACAGGAAGCCGTCGGAACTGCATCGTCGGAAGTGCTAAGATACCCGAGTTTGGGCTCATTGTATTTGTTGTCTTAAGCAGTTTTCATTACACATGATGACGAGGGTCTAATGACGAAGCCGACAGGAAGCCGTCGGAACTGCCTCGTCGGAAGTGCTAAGATACCCGAGTTTGGGCTCATTGTATTTGTTGTCTTAAGCAGTTTTCATTACACATGATGACGAGGGTCTAATGACGAAGCCGACTGATAGCCATCGGTACTACCTCGTCGAAAGTGCTAAGATGGTCGAGTGTGAGCTCATTATATTTGTTGTCTTGAGCAGTTTCTATTATACATTATGACGAGCTTGCCCCCTCACAGTTTTTTTTTTAAACAGTTCGCCAAACGACTTCAAAGTCGTTGCCGCTATGGTGCATCTCGTTTGGGGTGGTGAGAGGGGTTTAAACACACGGAAGGAGAAAAGTTAAAACGTGTTTCGAAAGTAGTCAACGTAGCGAGACTGCTTGGGGCTTGCCCCCCTCACAGGAAAATAAATATTTAGAACAATTTTTGAAGTCGTTACCGCTATGGCGCATCTCGACTCGACTCCCACAGTCCCCAAGTCGGCTTGCCTCTAGCTTGCCCCACATAGAAACAGAAAAGTTTGGACGTATTTTTAAAGTAGTCAACGTAGCGTAATTGGGGGGTTGAGCCCCCCTCACAGAAAAAGAACAGTTTAAACTGTTTTAAACAATTAATTCACATGTGTTTTTGAAGTAGGTAGTTGCTGTGTGACTAAAATGTAAAAAATAAATTATAAGTAAAAAAACTTTTTAAAACAAGCTTTTATTTTTTTAAATGCGCTAAAAAGAATAAAATAAAATTTTCCTTTAAAACTTTTACTATCAATTTACAACGTCATTACATAATTTTTATAATATAAAAGCTTGTCGCGAGATTGCTTAAAGCTTGTGTAGATAAACAAACAAATCACATACTTAATCTCATAACCTGTGTTAAATCTCGCGACAAGCTTTTATATTATAAAAATTATGTAATGACGTTGTAAATTGATAGTAAAAGTTTTAAAGGAAAATTTTATTTTATTCTTTTTAGCGCATTTAAAAAAATAAAAGCTTGTTTTAAAAAGTTTTTTTACTTATATTTACAGTCAATAAACACTATTTGTATTGATAGAATAGAATCTACACAAACAGTTAACGAAGTAGTTTTAAACTCATGTTCTATTTCGATGAAGTCGGTTCCAATTAAAACACAGACTCGACTGGTTTGGGGACACAATCATAGCGCCAAAAATAAACTCGAACCGGCTCCGAATCGGGAGCGACGGCGGAAAAAATAGCAAACGCTACGCGACGTGCGGCAGACGACTGCCGCAAAAAAGGGTGGGTTACGTACGTTGGAGTTAATTGGAAGGAAAGATAAACTCATTGTGTATCGGAATGGAAACAAGTCAAGAATGGAGAAGATTTTTGATGAGGGTTCATTTATTCCTGCTACACTGCACAACATTTTTAATTATCGTCATGATTATCGAGGGAATTGCACCACATTAGTTTTATAATTTTTCTATAGTTTTTTTTTTGCACTCACAATGCTATAATTTTTTATTTGTTATTTCTTTTTAGACATTAGTTTTAGTTTACCTCATTTATTAAGGAGCTTATCTCACGCTTCCTGCTCTGGTTTTAAATGTTACATAGACATTTTGATAGACATACAAGACATATATTACTAACTAATACCATCTATAATAATACTAAAACTTTCTATCGTAACGATCGTTTCCTCCTAGCCAATTATTTGTATTCAAAAGTTTTTACTGATAGTGAGCAAAATAAAATAAATAACAAAATGAAACGACCCATCTCGAAATGTAAATCAAAAAGAAATTCTAACAGTTTCCTTTGACAGTGGAATATTTACAGATTGTTGTTTACACAGAAAATAAACTAGCGGAATATTGCGAAGGAAAAGCGGAAACTTCCGTTCCATTAAAATGGAAAAGATAAACAAAGTTGAAAATTGAAAACACGTCATGTTTCTGAAGGGTTATTAACTAACTGCTTTTCAAATTTCGGTTAGTCAGACTGGAAAATTAAAAAAGCTTTTGGAAAAGACAATCAGTTATACGCCTGGACTGATTTTGATGATATCTTGGCACGAAGATTCTGTGTTCCGATGTGAATGTCTGGGTTTACTGGATTAGACTGTCTATCTAAGGTCTCACGGTAAGCAATATGCACTTTGCTGTCCTACTGGTATCAAATAGTAGATTGTTACACAAGGGTTGTTATACATCAATAGCATACGAGGGTATTGGTGCCCGAGCGCAGCGAGGAATAATGAATCATTCCAGTCGAATCTTATCAGATACAACCTTTGATACAACCTAGCGACTCCAATTTCTTCAGTCTGAGAACATCACAAAAATAAACAAACAATGCACAGAATTTAAAACAGATGGAAAGAAGAGGAAACCGGAAATAGAATGTCGATACAAGATTACATTCAACTGAGTGACAAGTGCCTAGTTGCCTACCTTGCGTGAGCAGGTATTCGATATTGGGAAATTTGATTTGTACACCCTCGCTTTTGGATTTTCAATTTTGAAGGTGTGGAATTAGCAGGATATTTTAGGGGATCAATTTTTTCTAAAGTTAAGAGGGAAAGTAATCAAGTATACCTAACCTATATTTTTGAAAGGCACTCATTTCAATGAGTAGGTATTTTAAGGTTGTGCTGTTGTTACAAATCTTACTCGTATTTTTTTTGGATTTTATACCTTTAATTCAAAATGAGTGATACATCACTCAAAGCCCGATTCACGTTCATCTATCGTATAATGTGTGAGTCATACTGAACCTGATTGATCACGGTTCTGAGGCTGCTGTAGGCAACCCTCTCCTGATTCGCATTACGGGCGCCTAGAGAGGCACTTAGCGAGCCTGATGCTTTACAAATCCTGTTACGGCGCCGTCGCAAGTATTATTAACGAGCTTCGATACTTTGATAAATAAGCTGTCGAAGGACACTTCTAGCCTACCTTCTAGCATTCGATTTTCGCACCGCGGCAGAATATTTTTAGCCTATGAATCGTGGTGACAAGATCAGCCAGCTTGGCAGTGTACTTCCATTCTTGACTGTATGGGATTCTTACTGAGCATACAGTAAAAGTCAGTATTTTAATTTCATTCTCAGTGTTTTTTTCCGCAATTATAAGCATAGGATTTTCCTCCTATTTTTTTATTCAGCGACACTTTCCTTCCAGACAAGACATCATCATTACAGTTCATTCTCAAGAAAAAAATTATCTTCCCTCTACATCTCCAAGACAGTAATTTAAGCTCCACGCTTTCCTCCCTCATACTATATGCCATCTTTCCTGTATGAGTCTCCTATGGCGTTTCCTTTACGAAATATATTTAGAATTTCTTCCAAGCAATTTGCTTACTAATCGAGTTTAAGAAAATGCAGGAATATCGTTTTAGAAAATACGAATATGGAAACTTGAATATTGGTGTTTGCATCTTCTGGAACAAAGTTTTTTGCTTGGTACTCACTATAATTTTTACCTGAAACTACCACATGGGAGCAATAGAGATATTCTGATTAGACACAGATTAGATTAGATTGTCTGTACTAGAACTATCTGAACCTTACTGAAATTCATTAGAATGTAATAATACCCTCTCTTTTAAAGTATAATTATTGTTTAAAAGGCTCGTAATTGTCTCTCATTAAACGACAATGACAGTTTGACCCTTATTAAAATGCAAAACGATATGAGTCCCAAGTTGAACTGCAATGAACGAAATTAAAACATGTCCAATCACGGTTCAATCAGTCCGATGATTGTAATTGGAGCCGAGGGCGTCCATCCAACTTTAAATTAAATATTTCCGATGATAGTTTCCAATTAATTTTATATTTAAATGATTATTCCATAATAGGGCTGGGAACTGGGAACGTTAGAAACATAATATGTTCCAGCTTTTCTTCCCGGACATTCAGTACTCGGTAATTGGAGAAGTAGTTTAATTAGTGTATTCCAATATTATAAGAATACACATTATACTTGAAAAGCTCTAAACATTTGGCAGACGCGGCGAAAACGGTCGTTGATACTCTAGCTGCCCCTTTAGGAACGAGAAAGTGGGAAAAGAAAAGGAAAATACCAACTAAAATTTGCACCATTTGGCCAAAATTGCTAACAAAAGCAACCTAAATCTGTTATAACAGCGAAACACACGCCCCGGCAATAAACTAGGCGAGTTATGTTGTTTATGGCGGCCAAAGTTAGACATTCCCGAATAGGGGGAAGGTAGGTGCGGAAATGAACCTTCAGAATAGACAATAAATATCATTTTAGAGATAGTAATAAAAGGAAGGTGCCAGTGAGTTTGATGCTGGTGGAGGTGGACAAGAGACCGCACGAGATCGGGATAAGAGGCGTCATCTCGTATTGGAGGTGGAGGCCAAGACTCACTTTGGGTTGCCGGTCGCTGAGCCAGCGCAGTAAGTAAGTGTTTGTTTCTTACTAAATCGAAGCATAGTGAGTGTGGATCAACGTGATTTTACACACAAAAAAAATAAATTAAGGATTCGAAGAGCAGCAGGAAGTAAGTAACGTTTTCCTACACTGTAGGTGTGTCTATCTACCAGGAAGAATCTTATGTCCACGAGAAAAGCAAAGGAAGTCGCGCGATGCCTTAGAAATGGCTAGATAATGTTTTGAGCAGCTTAGGTAAAGAAGGAAAGACATAGGTACCTAAAATAGGTAGGTAGTTATCATCATCACTGATTGAAGATAGATCAAAATTAACGAGATTTTTCCCTTAGCTATCTAAGACCACCAACAAACTCTTACACAATCTCCCTAAACCAGCAAGCTCATAAATCTGAGGTTAAAAATAAACCGAAATACGTCGTTCGTAGGGTAAGTTATGTGCTGATTGTAGACATCAGAAATCAGAAATGGAGGATATGTTACGGGACATAATAGATAGAAACAAAATCATCATCATGGGGTGCTTATCTCTTATCTTCATATTAAAGTTTATTGGAGGTCATCATTCGGTATTCCCTCCGGTCCTGGGATACTGTCTTTAGCTCGTGGTATTGCCGTCCGGTCCAATCCTTGATGTCGTCAAACCAGGTCTTCCTGGTGGCCCTTTTACCGGGTATTATTCCTTTGAGGATTGTTCGGAGAAATTCAAAGATTCTCTGCAGGTGCCCAAAGAAGGCCACTTTCCGCTTCATCACTGTCGACATCAGCTTTCGTTTAAAACACAACGACACCCCTACAAAATTACTTTCTGGTATCGGAGAGACACTTGTACTGAGTTCATGAAACTGAATTATTCCGAAATCATAAAAACAAATTGGCTCCCCCATATTAATTGTTAGCGTAGCCAGTAGTCTCGTTGTCGTTTTGTATGTTTTTTATCACTTCAGGATAAATTCCGATGGGTGAAAGCTGTTTTAGCAGGAGTGACACAAGACCTTATCCGTATGGAATATTTGAATATTATAGGTTTTTGCTTTTCGGTAGACGAATCTTTTTTGATAGGTATTTCCGCATTTTACGTTTAAAACGCGTCTTTCCCCGTTTTTCTCTCATTTCTCTGCTCATATTTTTAATCTGGGTCACATGTAGAATGGTTGACGGATTCCATAAGGACGGGATTTTTTTTTTCAACTGCAATAGGAAAGCATAGAAAATGAGCTGGCTGGTTGTAGGTTGAATAAAAAACTATGCGTTCGAAAATCGAATAGCATTTGAAAGGCTTCGGCTTGGAACTGGATATTTAACCAATCAGAAAAGTTCTCACTTTAAAAACGGTGGTGTGATATGTAAACGGATGAATAGTCCAATGAAAACTTACGCAGCAATTATTCTAATAATTCTAATTTAAGAATGTAACAGTACCTACTATGTATCCTTAACTTAGTTTAAAAGTGGTAGTTAAGTTGAACTCGTTTGTGCTTAGAACTTAAACAATAACCCTTCTAAAGGAAATATGACCATTCTCTCTGAAGATCAAATTCCAACTGCTTCCTCAAAACTGAGCCTAAAAATAATTAAAATCTATTTGTTCCGAAACCTCCGCGTGGGCGATAGAAAACTTTCACTGACTCTTATCTGTACGCAATAAAGGTTAAATTAGGCAAGAGTAATGCCTAATACGTAGGAGGTATAGTGATGTGTGTGGAATATCGATGAACGCGTTACGGATTAAAGAGCAAAAAATTAGTTTCAGACCTGTCAAAACCAGTCACAGATGACTTATAAGCGCGGCGGGCGCTTACCGAAGTGTCGTTTTGTCGTTTGTACTGTCGGCTTGGCGAACGTACCGATTTACCGCCCTATAGACCTCTCACATAATTTAGGTATGTAACGATCACTGTCGGAAATAACAACCAGGACCGGTGGAAAAACGTGGCCTTCAAAGAAAGGAATCTTTTGTGGGGTACCTATTTGGCAGGCGATATAGCCTACTAGACCACATAAGCTAAGTGGTAGAGCGCCCACTCTTTTAAATGCCGTTTCTTAAACTCCAGAAAAAAAAACGCAACACATCATCATTTTGTCGTCGATTATCTCATGCATTGCGTACTTCATAAAGAATAATGCTTACCTACAAAATAATAAAACGGTGACGACCAAATTATGTCATAGCCCTTCACTATTATCTCAGTATTCTGTGACCTTTGGATAAATAATTACAATCCACAGTGTCAACTAGTCTGACCCAATAAACGTCCACTAGATCCTTAAACGTAAATCGAATTTATCACCGCCATCACAAAAACAATGATAATTTAAAACAGCGCATTTCGCACTCAGGCGGCAAACATCTGACACGGATTTCGTGATCCGAATAATGAAGGGAGGTACAACATTCGTATTTGTGGAGTGTAATGACATAGATCAAAATAATTCGTTTATTTATTTACTTAGCAAAAATACAAGGAACAAAGTTTTATAGATTCCTTTAAACAAAAGGCTGAACAAGAATACAACCCGCCTGATAGCAACTGGAAACCTATAACTCTATCTCCTTGGGCCAATAGGAAAGAGCCTATTCAATCAAGAGTTTATTAATTACTAAATGTATAATAATCAAGAGATTCGGAGGTCAAGGGTTCGATTCCTGGCGAGAAACAACAACTCAATGTTGGCGAAACAACAGCCATCACCCGATTGTTCCATAAGATAATCCATGCTGACGTGACGGATGTATATACATACAGCATGCCCGGAACCCGGAAGTGAATCACCTAATACATTCTGTTTGCTATCGCATCCAATCCAACACCGAATCCGCAACCATCACAAACAGTGATTAGGTTAAACCTCATTTTGCATTCTCACGGCAAACGACTGACACGTATTCCGTGCTCCGAATAATGAGAACAGATACTTAAAGAGATACAACATTCGTATGAAGCGGTATTAAGCATACTCTACGTTACGAGTAGGTACTAACACGGTTTTAGGGAAAGCTTACAGCAGGATGTGGTTTTACTTTCTTTGGAATTCAGTTTCTTCCTTGCTGTACTGGGAGCAAAAGGAAAACATAGAATGTGCCAGCTGTTTCTCCTACCGGGCATGCTGTAGAAGTCATCAAAGGGATTCGAGGGTTAGGTACAGTGTATTGTAATTTAGGCGATGGGTTGACAACCACATTTCAAACAATAATTCAAAAAATAAAAAGTGGCGAAAACTACGAGCCTAGTTACTAGTCATTCTACTCTCTGCTTACCCCGTAAGGGATAAAGGCATGATTTTGAGTATGTCTGTCTCAATCGATAAAGCATGTACACATCACTAAACATCCTACACTGTATCGTGGGTGTTGTTGTGAAATACGTTTGTGGTTCGTGCCGGCGATCAATCCGATGCAAATGCCCTTATTTAGTTACGCACACATTACCTTATCGGATTTTTTATACCAAAATAGGTGACAAACAAGTGATGGTAAACGGGCAACTAAAGATGTCTGTAACACTAGAGGCACAGATTATGATTCTGGTATTCTCTGTCTGTGAGAAGCCCTCGAAATGGATTCTATCTAAAACTTATGTGATGTGTTCTCGGCAGTTCATTCAGTAGATAGGTTAGCAATCGCAGTACAAGAGCTTACACTCGAAATCGTTTAAAAAAAAACTGCAAACTATTCTCTGGAAATCCTAGGGATTAAGAAATGAAAGAAACACTAACAGCATAATTATACCAATTAATAATAGAAAACACTTACCTGGACATACCTATCAAAAAAGATTCGTCTACCGAAAAGCAAAAACCTATAATATTCAAATATTCCATACGGATAAGGTCTTGTGTCACTCTGCATATGTTTTCGACCTTAGTTAATGTAGATTCAGGTGGTGTTTATGTCATGTGTGAATTTAAAGAACAATATGTGATCTGAAATGGATAGGAAGATAATTGAATGAACGAAAAATTAAATAGATACACTAGTTACTTTTATCTTTTTTATGTCAGGTCGAAGGATCCAATGCTCCCTGATGTCAGAGTTTTAAGCGGCATGGATTATAAATGACATCGTATACTTGTATAGATGATTTTTTGATTCGTTAATAAAGGAACAAGCAGTATTTAATATCCTTTGAACTTACGGCGCATAGTAAAATAAGGTAAGATGATTAAATATTAATATTAAAATAATTTATTTCATTATACGGAAGCAGAGCGGAGGCAGCAAATCAAAGAATTAATTAATTAAGAATTTATTTAATAAAGGATATTTCCTTATTGTAAAAGCAGTAAAAGCTAATAGAAAGAGACGAGTGTTTCAGTGAATAACACCAGAGAACATATTATTACACAGGAACAATGATCTTCATACAAAATTAAACTCAAATTATTATCCCATGACTACGATATCAAATTCAATAAAATAAACCAGAAAAAGACAAAAAAAGCATTATAGGTTTTAACGGTTTCTAAAGTAAGTAATGTGGTTTCATAATAGATTAGCTGCGACGACGGACACACAACATCGTCTCTTGTCAAAGGCGCATAACCGACCCACTTTCATGACTAAAACGGCCTCAAGTAAAAGAAAGACGTTTGAGGATTAAAGGGAGTACGTAATAATGTAGTTCTACGTACATAAATACATTTATAGCCACGCTTATATCCCATATAGGGTAGGCAGAGTGGTAACTTGTTAAATTGTACACAAAATATAAGCAAGATTGAATACTAAAAGCCCCTTCTGAAGTTTAAAGACATTTGCTTTTATCCTCATCCGTATGTCCCAAGACCCCAGCTGAAAATTGAAATACATAAATTGCTGGACCCACTCCATACATTTCTACTCGCCAAATAATGTAGTGCAAAATACTCGAGATACTAGTTTCGTATGTAATGTTACCCTGTGGAGGAATTCAACTAGTTACTATACGTGTGGTGAGAATACATTTCCATGTTGAGATTTAATGTCTCCGCGTTTTGCTGGTGCTAGAATAAATAGGTGCCCTAGTTTACAGAATGGCCATCAGACTTTACGATGTGCAAATAAAAAAATACTAGTTGCTGGTGTTCCCGTAGGCATAGACCAGAAGGTTTTGGTGTATTATAGTTGATGGGATGGGGAGATAAAGCGCGTCTCTACAGCAATAAAATTATCAGATGCTGTTTGGAAACAATAAGTGCTTTACAATAATTTCAGTAACTGTCGATAGAACATTAAAGGAGAAATTATATCGTTGGGTAGTAAGCAAGTAAGCTTTAACCTATATTTGTCAGAAAGCCGCTTATGTTCACCGTAATGGGTTCCACTTGAATCCCATCAGATATTCAGGTCAGGTGTCTCCCGAGGGACCTTGCGACGGTTTCTGGCTGGAAGCCACGAATACTGTCAAAGTATATTTGGAAATGGTTGCGCAATCTGTGGCGAATGATGGGACTTAGAAATGAGTTAGGATAGCCGATCGATCTGTACTTTTTTACAAGACATGTGCCGAATATTCCTTTAATATTAAATTATTATTTGTTTTACTTCTGACACAGTTGAAGTAATCAATAGTTACCTAAATGACTTAATACAAGCGACAAATCCTATGATTCGAAGGACCGGATCATCGCTCACCAACAAAGATCGGCAAGAAATACATCCACTTGAACTCTACGCAATCGACAATAAACATCATCAATATATCTTCATTCAAGCAGAGATTAAACAAACAGACGACCAACGAAAATAAAACATAAAGGAATTTCAATTTCGGACACTTGTGGCTGCCTTTTCAAATACGTTTAAATATGCCCTCGGGTCGAAAAGGAATGTCTTTTTGGTGGGACACATGAAATAATAAAGCAGACATGAATATGCAAAGAAAGCTGGCGGTTGACTTTGAACGAAAAGTGGGGCTTTTATAGGGGTGGATGCGACTGAAACCAAATGCAAATGCTTGTTGATACAAGATGGAATAGACGAATATGGATAAAATTGTGTAGGTACACTTCTTCTTATCTCATATAATCTGACATAGAAATGAGCCTAGGTACATGTCATGGCGGAAAAACAATACATTTCCACAAACATTAAGTTAAGGTTAAAATTGTGTAACAGAAAGCTAGCAAACAGCCTAACAAACAATGCAAAAGAATCTTTTCAGTTTTACTATTGCAATATAATAAAATTGATCTTGATTTTGAGCACCAAAGCAAAAGTTAAATGAACCCTTTAAAGATACAATGTCATTTGAAAGTTAACATTGTTACCATCAAATCTAACTTTAGTCGTAAACTATAAAAGTCCTCACTCGCAATATACATTCAGACAAACATTGTAGCATTTATATTGGAGTTGTAACTCACGTCACAGATAGGTAGGTATTTGATATTGACACAGTTGTCTGAAAATGAACCGTAGCGTAGCTCGTGGCTCTATGTTTCATGTTAAGAATATCAAGAATAAATTATACCATCTAAACGCCATCTATACATTACGGACGATGCAGGCTCAATCACCTCATAGTCTGTAAGAAAAAAGATTCTGTGCTTCAGAGGGCACGTTAAGCCGTCGATCCTGGTCGCTTTCTTTTATCGTGGTCGTTACACAAACCATGTCAGAGGATTATTACCTATTACCACTGGCAGGCGGCGGTTTAAAAAATCTAAAAACCAGGGTTCATCGGGTCGATCGAGTCGAAAACCCATACAATAAGAAGAAAAATGACGATAGATGATGTCGTATCTACAATCTACGTTAAACGTATCTTGAAGACACGCATTGTGAGTGTGGACGTAATAATTAATAGGAAAATGAAGAAATTAACTCTCTACTACGTGTAGGCATATTATCAGTCATTGATGGTTTGGCTTGATGGACACAGCAGTAGAACTGAAATATGGACGCGCAGGGAGATAGATTCTTTTCATCAAGATCTAATTATTTAATATCGTTTAATACCTAATTGATACAGTCGGCTTTCTCGATAGCAAACACCTCGGTGTCTTGTGTGTCATAAGTACAACATTTTTTTTTTTGTGGCATAAATCCGTTGTGATGATAATCCCCATTTTAGTAGTACCTAGATGTCTTTCAAACGCCACTCATAGTAGGCGGCTTGACTTAGTTTAACTGCGTGAACAAAGTTGTACTAGATTCTTATTCCTCAATAATGATGACACAGGATATAATATGCACTAATTAATATTTGCGGCGATAAACTGTCAGTAAAACCCTCGGAAACTAACCATTTAGCCAGTGCACGGTCCATCGCGTCTATTTCAGTTGATTATAGAGCCTCGGCTGTCATAATCATCACCCGCGCCTCCGCCCTTCCGAGCGGATAAACACAGTCTGGTAACAGTTAGGGTAATTGTTATTGACCAGTTTTAATGTGCATTTGTGCACTGACTACGGGTATTGGAGGTTATTATTTTCTACGGACTTAATAGGTGGCAAACAATAAACTCGAACCTGTCAAAATATGATGAATACAGACAGACTTATGTAGGAACTCACAGTGGCAAAATCCCAATGTTAGCGCAGCTGGCAATGCTTTTAAACACCATAAAAAAGACGGGTTGATGCTATCCCAAGTCCCAACGCACGACACGATAATCTATTATTTATTGAAAAAAATTAATTTGATAATGTTTTTTTTTTTATTTGACTTATTTTAATGTATAATTTGAACTATGTTTGTTAAATGCTATGCTATCCTTTTGACGTTATATGATTATTATTACTAAATAAATGAATCTGAGTCTGACTATACCTAAAGCTCCATACACATTGTGCCCTATTTGGCACATTCGGCCCAAAAAGGCGCGAATCGATTGTTATTCGTATGGCACAACGCCAATCGTTTAGCGCCGGAGTTTGACCGAGTTCCAGTGTTGATTGGGACGTAAAAGTTAGGCTTGAAATGTGGCAGATGCTGCAACGGACTCAAAACTATTAGGTGGAACAATTGTTATACCTAGGTACTACTTGTAGTTAATAACAGGTAGGGCATAAGTTAGAGACAGGGTGTCTCAAATATTTGAGGCATTTGCAACCCCTTCTTTGTCTTTCAGTCGTAACCTCATAATATATTGGGGTTCGTGACCATTATTCAGTCGATTCAGTCAGGTGTAGAATGGGGCCAAGTCAGATACTCCCATCTTTCTCTATCAGCACCGGCACCGGCAAGGATAGCATCATGCAGGCCAGGCCTTTTGAAAGTTAAAATATGAACTCAACAATGTTTATGCTCTTTTGGCATTAATTCCCAGAATCTCAATTTCTCGAATAGAGTTCCGCTATCTATGTGCCCGCCATACCTACATGTGTGTGACATGACCTGTTTTAATATTCCGGCCCATGCAATGTTACGCACAAACCACTCGACTTACGTATGACGTGGCCTTGTGTACCTGCCTTTACAAAATCCTCGTCTTTTTCCCCACACAATAGGTTTATTAATGTGAAATTTCCCAATATATGTCGTGAGGGTAGTCGAGCGTGACCGGCAATTCCTGGCCTCTGTGAAACTGATTGTAATCTTGTAATTCGCAAAGGAAGGGTCATATCCGATCTTATGAAACGGATTTGTTAACGACTTATTTATAATCTACTTGTTGGAATTTAGTTATGTTGCGTTGCGTACTTATTAGAAATGGATTTGTACTTACTTTAACCAGTTAGGATTTGAAGTACTTAATAATAAATCAGAACATTCGCTTAGCCTTCAACTCTTACTTTGCCGCCTCTGACCTAGACTAGTCAAGAAGAAACATATATTTTTCAAAAACAAAGATAGCAAAAAAAGTAACTAAAGTATGATCCAAATAAATCTATGCAAAAAATCTAAGATTGACCAAAAAATCTACGTCCTTGAATCAATTTCTACTTATACTGACTGAGCTACCGCAACTACCTTGAAAGCAGGACAGAAATTACGAAGAAAGGGTATATCTCAGTGCGATCTATCCAGGTCGGTTGAAGACCGCAGTAATCGGTAAAGATGGTATCATGCGCAGCACCGCCCAGGATATTGCTACTTACTCCCACGGTGATAAGGTTGGACGAAACACTGGATTTCAAGTACCTGGAAAAAAGAAATGTAAATTAGAATAACAGCTAATTAAATGCTGGTATAATACTGGTGTTAAAATTACGATACAATCACTTCCTAGACAATCTAGCATCCTCTCTAATTTGAATTACAACAGTTGATTATAAATCTCTTTTCTTAATACCAAATTAATTTGATTAGAAATTGATTAGCTTACATTGACATCAAAATCTATTAAAAAGTTGCACACAAATCATTTTGCAACAGGAAAAATATATCTTGTGATGATTATAGGTATCATAAACTTAAATAAAACTAAACACGGTGCTTGGAGACAGAATAACACTTCTAATTAACAATTCCAAAGCAAAGGCTTCTAAAAGAAACAGTAGAATAATCAAGGAAGACAATTAATCAATATCAACAACACGATTCCAATCAGGACCTGGATTAGGTCGACTTAGAATGTCTCTGTTGCTAAGAGATAGAGACTGCGTAAGAACTTAAGTTTAATTTTGTAAAAGAGGTCACTAACTTGTATCTCTAATATTTGAAATATAAATTAATTGTAATACCTGAATAATAAATCTTTAAAATAAATAAGCAAGAGAAAAAGAAAACGAACGTAGATTTATAAGCCGCATCAGTTGTCTATTTTCTTATCTGCTTCAGAACAAACACCACCATCAATTATGTTATAGTCGCCTTCAATCTCCAACCACCCATTAAATTATAATACACGTTGGTCGAAAATACTTCAAACTGCTTCTCACCGAAGACATGAGACAGGAAACTGGTATTTTTCATTATAAAATGTCAAGCGCCCGCTCCCGAAGTTATTTTTGTCTTTCGACTGAAAAATACGCGAAGCTAACGTAAAGTTGTGTGAGAAAGCGAGGCTTGTAAAAACATAGATAAGAACGTTTGTGTACAAGGAAGATCTGTTGTTTATCACAGGGATAAACGCGCAGGTAAACCTTGACATGTTGTTACCTATTTACTTTTTCTTGTACACGGATTTACGTGACTCCGTATTATAAAGTATATATTAGGGGTAAACATCCCTGCTTTAAAATTAGGTAGTCATAGCGTAGGTAGAGTTAGACCCGTAGAATAAAAATATACCAATTGCTTTTTACCGTCCGCACCACATGAATTTTCGCCAGACCGTAAAGTTGAAACGGGGACCCAATCTAAAATACCTTCAGAAGCATAAAAACAAGCCACATGCACGAACAAATATCTGAATAATCGCTTCATATAGAAATTAGTTCTTGATATAATACCACTCTATTTAATTCCAGCATTTCAGTAGTCCTTACAGTAGCTCAGTGGAACTGGATTCATTCAATCCATCACTGTCATATGCAATGCGCTCACCAAATGGAATCACGATCTAGAGTTGGAACAGTTGAATAGTGATACATATTATATTTACATACCTACATCACCGTTCGATTATACATACATATCTATTAGATTAGGGGTTAGCCACACAGAGCGTTAAAGATTTAATATAAGCAGTTAGAGCAGTTTTCACAAACCTAAAATATTTTATGGAGCACTTGAAATAGGAATGTGGAATGGGATAAACTGCAGTTACAGGTGGCAGCTCATCGCCTAAATTGCAATACACTGAAACACAAATACTTCCACGCTGGACTGGGAGTGATAAAAAAATTTAGAATGTGCCAGCTGCATCTCCTCCCGGGCATGCTGTAAAAATCAGCTAAGGGAATCGAGGGTTTCAGTGTATTGCAATTTAGGCAATAACCCGTTACTTAAGCAATATACATAATCATCGGTTATATTATAACCCTCAAAACTTGTCAGACGTGGCGGAACAACCTTTGTTTAGGTCGTTTTTGCTCTGCCTATCCCATTAGGGATAAAGGCGTGATTTTATGTATGTTATTTTATGAAACTCACGGTATCTTATACTGTTTTTATTTTGGAAGATAAGCTGCTGACGTATTCCACGTTTTTTATCGCCCCATCATCCCCATGTTTACTAACAGAAATCCTAAATGAACTTTTTAATTCCAAACCCCCCAGTTTACACAAGCAGACAAAACGTAACGTCATACTGTCAACCATCTGTCAACAAGTTCAAAACGACTGGCAAAATCCACATAAAAAGCATAAAACGACGAAGTGGTCGCGATCGCGAGCCGAACGCAAAACAAACAACGTTATTGCAAAACGTTATTCGACTGGTGGTACAAGTTGTTAAAGTGAAGAGGTGAAAAAAGTTATGATGATTGAACTAGTACCCCGTCTCATGTGGTCTAGGTCTAGGCCTTCGTTTGAGTTTGAAAGAGGTCACAAACTATTTGACAACAGTGGTCATCAGATTGTTCGACCTGAAACTAAACATAATAAAACGTTTTAAAGTGCTACTACTTTAGACGGCTTGGCGCCGACTGGGGCGCCCCAAGGATTTCTGTTAGGGCCTTTATGTATTTAATGATGACCAAACCCGCTGTTATCTTATCTCTTGCCCCGCTTGTAAAAGGACACAGTACCGCTACGCCAGCCAGCGCGGCGCCAGAACACGCGAGCCAAACGTAGTTGCTACGCAGACTGTCCTACTGGTCAAATGTGATCTAAGCGCACGATAGATAGTGTGCAGGCTCATGCTTTATCTAGTAGCATCAGCCTGCACACTATCGTGCGCTATCTATCTAGATTAGATAGATGGAAAAGCAAAAACAGGAATAATCTAAACGAAATTAAAGATTCTATGTAGTAAGATTACCTCAAAGATAAACAAATCAATACAACTAAATCAATATAGTTACAAATACAAACTGGATATTTGTCCCAATCAAAGACATGGAACTTGTGTTTGAATAAAGAATGAGTATTCTTTTGTGTTTTCTCTTTAATGAACTGTTATTTCGAATGAGATTGATATTTATTGCGATGAAGCACGATGGGTAGTACAGCAAGGATTTAGGTCGATCTATTGTGTGTGGAAAGATAGCTGATAGGGAAGAGGAGCTTCGACTGAAATATTGGATGGGAAAATGGTTCTGTCGATATGTCGAATGCAAAACGTGAAGTTTAACCAATCAATGTTGACAACTATTTGTGTTTCTTCTGTCATATACTTAAAATGGTTCTACTGGCCTATTTAAAGGTTTAATGTATTACCTAAATCGTTTAGAGTTTCACTTTCGTCACTGCAGCAATACACAGTGTTATTTCATTTTTAAACGACTAACAAGTGCCATGTGTTACGGAAGTTCTGACCCTATAGAAGAGTCTCTTCAGGAGCATAGCACCTATAGAACCTCCTCACAATTTACAACATAACAAGTTCATTAGTTGTTAAGACCCATCTGAAATCGCCCCAAAAACCATGTAAAAAATATAAGCATGAATATATCTGTAGGATCCATTAGGTTGGCGAGTTCCGCGATGTTCCAGTCATGTGATGTGATGTGACCTAGCTAAAGGATTTATGTCTGCAACTCAACGGATTACACCAACAACCGGAGCGGATCCAATTTGTAAGAAACGGAACGTTTTCTAAGCTAAATCTATGATTTATGTATTTTAGTATGGATTGTATTGGGGATTTTTCCGGACATTTATTTGAGGAAAATTTCAGTTGTATCAATTTTGATTAAAGACCAGAGTTTCGATTTTAGAAATCGGATGCTTAAACCTATCAAGCACCCTTTGCTAGCTTTCACGGTATATTCGATGTTCTTTATCACTTCCAGTCCAGTATGGAAGCAATTTGTTGCGTAAAAAATAACCCGCGGATTGAACGTATTACGCCGGCAAAACGGGACAAAGCCAATTTATATCAAATGAAACGTTTCCCAGCTAAGGCTGTGATTTATGTGTTTTTGCGCTCATGTTATTTTCGAGTGCCGAGTATTGCCGACTTTCATCCGGTTATGTGGAGTAAATATGCGTGATATAAAGAAAGAAAGGAAAAACATGGCATGACATTGCAAAAAAGAAATCGTTAAGAGTCAGATATGGCTCCAAAGCAAGCTAATAATAGCATCTTGACTGAAAGGTTGCACAACAATGAAAGGCTCAGAAATGTACGTACTACCTAGATAGATTCTAGACGTCCTAGAGTCAGATTTCTGCGGCTGCCCATCGTCCGCCTGGCAGGTGCCCTTCGTTTGCATAGGTAATACTCCTTGTAGACAGGTGGTACTATTGTACGTAGCTCTAGTTTATGTCAAAGCCCTTATCTTCTAGTGTTCATATATAGGTCGTAGGTACCTATAGCGGACACTTGCGACAAAGGGTTGTTCCGGCTGCCCGTCGTCCGCCTGCCCGAGTTAATATGCTGGACAGGTGCCCTTCGTTTGCATAATGCGCCTTATAGTGTAGTGGTACCATTGTGTTTGGTGACAAAGGTGTAGCTTCGGTATATTGGAGTGCGTGTACAGTGCTTATCACGACGCGTAGTGTTTTTTTTTTTTTTACTTGGAATGGGTTTGCTCTTGACTCTAGACACAAAGGTCAGCGATGACCGTGACAGAGTCGACGATGGAGCGAGCTAACCCAGAAAACGCCTGTTAAGGCACTGGTAGTCTCATGCACCGACGGAATACAGCAAGCTGTTTGGTGCCGGACTCCGGTAAGAGGGTGGTCGCGAGCCAGGCGGCCCCTTGCGGAGCCTACCACCACCGCTTTGTTGGGACCATTCAGCCGGACTTATTCACAGGCAAGCCTGTGTTGCCGTTGCCCGGGGTGGACCACTAGGAGGTAGATCACATCCCACCCCAAAGTCATATGTGTGATGTGCTAGTCATCCTGTGCTATTTACTGGTAGTGATCCTGCATCTAGCTACCAAAGTGTTTTCAAGTAAAACATTACCTTACCATCAGCCTTCAAAGGCAAGACAGGTTCAAAACGTAACGGTTACTACTTGGCTTAGTGGAGATTGCTTGTTTCTCTCTGCCTAGCTGATTAAGTATCACTGTTAAGTGTTGTTAGCGGTTATTGATAGTATTTCATAAAAAAACTAGGTATAGTTTTGATAAAAATAGCGAATTGCCTAACCAAAGTGTTTTATCAACTTTCTTGTAGGTACCTAATAGAATGTATGTACTCTTTGTATTGTACCTAATATAATATTTTGCATTGATTTTGTAAATAATAAGTAAGAAAGTAAATTTCAGCTTTTGCCTAATCAACGTCTAAATATTATCCCAGTTTAGACTAAAGCAACATATCAACCATAAATAGACCACCTCTTGAATAGTTCCTTAAATAATTAACAGTAGTTCAAAGCAAGAAGAACATAGAACAAACAATCCACCCTTTGGGCGCCTTTAGGGCGGTCTCTTTGAAGCCCTAATCTGAATTTCTTCTTGATTAAATTCCGAAGGGCGAGGGCGCCCGACGACCTTTAAAAGAAAAGGGATCGAGAAGTCCTAATAGATTGCACATAAAAATTTACTCCGCCTTTTAGAACATAAAAAGAAGTGCCAATGAGTTTTTTATTTCAATAACTTTCATCTACAGATGACTGAATGTCTTTAGAATTTTGAAAATAAAGATGTTTTAAAACTAAAGTGCAAGTGCAGTTAATCTAATAATTTTTTTACAAGATAGGTAATAAATGTAGTTATAGATTATTATTTTACTTATTAGGTTATTTTAACTAAGATTTTACTAAGAAAGTACCATAAAAAGGACACTTCCTTTGATTCGCTCTTTCAAGCTCATTGATCGAACGTAACTACGTACGTACGGTATGTTTAACTATTCATAGAGCGAGACAGAAATGCCAACTAAATAACTGCGCGCCTTTATAGGTCAATCGTGATAGGTAACGAATTAAATACACTTTTGTTTCCAATAAGGAAACTGCCTTAGATAGGGCGTTTTTCCAAGTGGGTATCTAGTTGCTTAATATTTCAGGTGGTAAAAAGATCACATTAGGAGCACTTAGATTTACACAACCAAGAATTAAAAAAAATGAGTATATGTGGTTGAAGGAAAAGTAGTTCATGGTAAACAATCCTGGTGCCTTGGTTATTATTATCTGTAGTAGGTACCATTTGTTATAATAAGGTTTAAAGTTACAACTAGGAAGTAGGGCTCTACTTATTGAAGAGGTATACTAATAGTGTTAAAACATGTTAAACATGACCAAAGTGTCAATGTTTGACAATTGTTTTTGTGCTTTGTTATGCAACGTATGTTCTGTGTCCATTAAGCTAGTACAAGCGTATAAGCACCTGATTGTAAGCGGGCACCGTCACCCAAGTAAATAATCATGTTAGTAAAGTCAGAAAGTAGTCGATAGTCCCTGTAGTCTCAGACTTTGGTAACATTAAGAGTAATGTAATCAAGAGTCTACTCTACATTAGTATTTATTTAGGGTTATTTGATTATTTTGTTACATAACTACTCGAAGATGAAGAATTAGTACCTTCACCTCAAAATCATTTCAGAGGTTCAGTAAAAGTTACTGTCTAACAGAACGAATCCAGAGCTATCCAGGTCCTTTTTTGATGCATATCGCAGCGTAAAGCCGAGTAGAGTGCGCTCTTACGCGTTCTATCGTCACTTGGCACGCTGTCACCCTCTACAGAGGTCATACACCTACGAGCAGCTGGCTTTGCATTTAACTAACATTATTTTGGTCACCTCTGCCTCTGGCCTAGACTAGAGTCAAGAGCAAGCAAACCCATCGGAAAAAAAACATCCGATTAAAACGGCTAAACAATGAGTAGTTGACATGATGCCAAGTCGAAGTCAAGCGCCCTCGTGTCCCATAATGCATGACGTAATGATAATAACGCATATGACTGCACTTTACGATACGAGTATTGATCGTAACTGATTGCGAAGAGAACAAGTAGAATTCACCAGGTTGTTTTAATACTGAGAAAACTTTGAAATTAAGGTAAATACTAAAAGCCACTTCTCCCTCTAATTATCACAAACAGTCGCTCACACAAATGAGTTATGTCATCAACTCATCATGGAACAGATAACACCCTGTTTCAATGTACGTACGTAATAGGTACTAGTCTTATTTGGGGTAATTTATTATTAAGTGAGTGTTGGTTGATAACTTAATGAATGACGTGAAAGGGCATCTGGGTTCAAGGCGAATTGGAAATAATATTTTGATAATAACATTTGCATCAAGTTATGCAATCGAACTCACGTTTGTCTGCTTGAGGCGATTTAGATTTTAATAATGCTGTGGATGATTTCATACATACTTGATTTGTTAGTCCTTTGTCGTCTAATACGATGTATTGTAGTTCGAAGAAACATGTCTGCCACTCTAAAGTTCAATGTGTTGTACATTTCGGCAAATTTTTGGTTATTTTTCTTGAGGTGCCAAAAACTATGTACGCCGAAAAGCCTTGGCTTTATGTATTTAGTTTGTTCTCAGCGCTCTGTCGACCTTATTTTTAGAACGAATTGTTATTTGTTAAAAAAAAAATTAGTTCTTACCCACCCATATGTTACCTACTGCAATATAAATACACACTCCCAACTGGCAACAAAAGAGCACAAAACAAAAGCACATGCAGTCCGATGCGTGAGCACAAAAGATGCATTGTAGGGCTCCCTTTGATTCTGGTTTTAGGGGGTTCAGGATGCCACTTACATGAAAAAAAAAAACATTTCCTTACATTTCTGCTTGATATCAAAACAACAACTGATGGGGTGGTGTGTTAACTGAACTATCTCATAGCGGTCCGATTGAATGATCTCACACGAAAAGGTAGTCTTGTTCACGACTACTGTCCTCTTAATCTGACACCAGCGTTTATCATGTCGAAATCCCACTGTATAAGAAGAAGACCAGACAGAGTAGCCCTCTGCAGCTTTCTATCATTCGCGTTAGGCGTTTGACACTTCTAGGTGAAATAACTCAATGGCCACGTGTTGCCTATAGGTACTGAACTCAAGAGCAAACCTTTGCAAATAGCAAAAACTGTGACACAAACGTGAAACAAAACGAGCAATGTATGACGCGTAGTGTTCAAAACGAGCGTGGAAAGTGCTATTGTTCAGCTTTCTTTTGACTCTAGGTTTGAGGGGGGTTCGCAGCCACTCCCGGGCTTTTATTCGGATGAAAGGTTTCGGGGTCGATGACCGGTCAGGTTTTTTGGATGTAGAATGTGGATTGCATTCAATTGCATTACATAGGTACATACAAAAAGGCGTTTGCGCCACATCTGCCAAATATTGAGAGTTATTTTGGATTGAAATATGTATCACAGGTTGAAAAACATTGCGCTAGTGATAGATCGTCAGTCCATCATCACCTAAATTACAATACAAACCTCGAATCCCTTTTCTGACTTTAACAGCATGGAGGAGAAGCAGCTGGCACATTCTGTGTTTTGCCAATCGCAGTCCAGCATAAGAAATACTGCATAACATGTGTCAGTAAATATCACGTTTCCAATGATTATGTAGGGAATGGTGAGTTCTCTCGGCTATTAAACAGGATATACCTTACGCACATTATAACTTAAGAAACAAGATAAAGCACTTGCGTGTCGGTAATGTCGCTGACTTTTTTGCTCATCTTACCGGAACGTTGTGGCTTATGAGTACATTACTTCACTTAGTTAGGACATTACTGGATGTTGGCAAGAAGAAATACATAAGTGCGATGTATAAAAGAGTACTTATCTTTTGGCCATATGAATTTTTATGATTAAAATCAAACGGCACATTCTATGAGTCATGTTATTTTGCAAAAAATCTAATAGGTTGGTACAACATTGTGAAAGAAGGTCAGCCAAATTCAATCAAATTTAAATTGATTATCTCCACTAATAATAGCAAAAAGATGATTTTAATTCACATAAGTACAGTTAAACCTATCATCTATCAGATAATCTTAACTGATTTATCACGGAGGAAGCGTTGAAGTAATAATGGGAGGAAGAATAATCATTTTATTCACGCGACAATCAATCAAAACTATTTACAACTTTTTCAATTTAAATTATTTCCTGTAAGTTTTATTGGAATAGAGAGATGAAATTAGAAGGTAACATTTGTTGTTTTTTTTACATAAGTTTCTATGGTTTCTTCAGTTTTTTAGGACTGATTATGATTAATCCTACCTACTATTAGTTATGTCGATTGTTCGTCTTTGGCGTTATGTACTTTTACTAAGCCGTATTACTAATTTATATATTTTTTTAAACTAGCAGCCAAATGAAGAGCTGATAAATAAGGTAAATAATTGTTTATTGTACAGCAGTAATTACGAGTTAATAGTTCAGTCGATAAAATCGATATCGACGTCTAAGAATTTGAATGAAGACATGTAAGAATCTGCGTCGCAAGCTAGACATAGTCCGGCGAGCCAGAGATCTTTGTCGTGAATGCACCGTCACGCGCCGAGAAGTGTAGGCCCAATTATCGATAAGTATCGATAAAAAAAATACGATCACACTCATAGCCCCCACTAGGATTCCCTGAATCGGTGTGCCATGGACATACACAGAAACAACCACAAAGAACGCCTAAACCCAGAATAGTACATTGTTTAACGAGTGGAGAACATGACCGATTCCCACGAGGGTGTAGTTTGAGGCCCGAAGCGTAGCTGAGGGCCTCAATACACACGTGTTGGGAATCGCATTTTCTTCCGAGTTATACATAGTGCTTTATACTACACCTATGAGGAAAATATAATTAAAAATCCTTGTAAAATAAAGAATGATATCACTTACATGAGAAGATATCTTAAGAACATTTGCAGTGTCATCATCCATTCGAACAGAACACAAACAAACAAAACACATAATAAATACAATTGAACATTACATCGAAAACACTAAAAACCTTATTTACATTGAATAAGTCAAATAAATCAAAGAAAGAAAAAGAATTCGCGCGGACATGTTGATTTTACCATATTTTTTACTTAAAAATATAAAAGAGGCAAATGAAGCTAAGCACATACTGCCAAAAAAGTAAGTGGCCAGTATCATTTTGTAGGCTTCGAGATACAAACTTTTTGTGTTTTGGCATCCGCCTGTTTCTAGTTTTGAATTATGAATTTAAAAAAAAATAAAGGAGGGGAGAAAATACTTTCTCCCCTAGAAAAAGAAAATCCCATATATTTTTGCCGCCCGCATATTCGTTCGCTTGGATTTACGTACTTTCTTCCCTTTTTTCAAGTAAGAACTAATATACTTTCTGAATAGGTGTAGTATAAACACATTTAAATTCATCATTAAAATGTCTGCCCGGCCGGGAATCGAACCCGGGACACTGCGTAGCGTAGCAGGCAGATACACTGCCAACTTGGCTGTGCGGGCGGTAAAAAAAAGGAACTTGAAATTAATTTTTATAAAGATGTTCAAGTTTACGCGCCGTATTTAAAAAGTCATTCAGTGAAAAATAGCTATTTATGTAACTGTTGCATAATGAGGGATATTTAACACGAGTGTGGTTTATGAAACGAGCGCAGCGAGTTTCATAAAAGTATACACGAGTGTTAAATACTAATTATGTACAGTTTCATACAATAGTTTATCTACACTCATACAACAAATTTAAATTAAAGAAAAAATAAAGTAATCATTATTTCTTCTTTTCTAGTTTGCTCAAATAGCAAGCATCTGCGTAAAAATTAAAAAAAAAAACTTCATTTTGTTACAGCTTTGCGATAACGAAATGAAATTTGTATGGTTCCTTAGTCACGGCTGCATCGAAAGGTATATCATTTGCTTAGCGTTTCTGATAAGTAAATGAAGGATTTACGACATGAGTGTAGATAAAAGGATATAGTATAAAATAACACAACTTTGTCGGTTCAGGAAGCGTGCGTAAAGGCTTAGTCTTGTAGCCGCAGATCTGTTCTACCGATACCAAATAATTGTCAGCGTTCTGTTTTACTGGCCAAATTCTACGTCCCCTGACACTATTTATGAGACTGTTTCATCAACGCCCAATTTGGTCCTAACTGTGCCGATTAAGCGTTGCGATCTGAACTGAATAAACAGTAGAAAATGAAAAATTGTAGCAACAGAATCTATCGACATCGATATACGTGGCAGCATTACAAACTACCGTAAGGTCGATGACTCCGCGGCGCTAGTTTTTGCGCCGCTTCCTGTCTTAATGAGATGCAGCATCCGAGTCGCCTTATACGATGTTACTGATCTGAGACTATGGATAATGTAGTCGTTATTATTGTTCTATTAGGTGCCATGGGAAAGTTTTTTTTTTTATTTGTTGAATCTTGCCATACCAGCTTATGGTGAGAGAGTGGACGATGGAGCAAGTTCACCAAGAAAACATAAAATCCAGTTGCTAAAAAATACTTGATTAATTTATATAACTTGTTAATCAAGTCCTTCCATATCAAAATCAGAATAGTTGCAAAATCCAGTACGATTGTGAAGCCTGTGGTTAAGCCTCTGTCACCCACAACGATCGGAAATCGATACTCAAATCCACCCACAGGTTGACAGATAGCCTGTCGCCTTCCACTTATCACAAAAATAGCTTCTACAGCCCCTCGCTATTCCTGTACATCTTGCTATTGTAATCTTATAAGTAATTTTAATATTAAGCACCTTACCTACCTAATATTTACGTCCAAAATAGACCAAGTTCCAGAAAGATACCTATGACGAAAATAGTCAGGGTTCCTAGCTAGCTCATAGACATATTTTCAATTTTTATGTACCTATAATTATTTGCTGCAGGGAATCAAACCTAAGATCTCCGGATCGAGAGCCGAAAGATCAAACCACTAGACTGCTAAAACAATTTATTACGACAAGTAAACTTAGCCAAAGTACCGTACAGTTTATTTATTGCCTCCTTGACCGTAGCAGCCTAAGACCATTACTATTACATATTAATAGAGATTTGTCTAGTAGTCTGTCTAGACTAGACTAAACCTGTTCCTTTCTACCTTTTGCACACGAATGCCCAAAATAAAAAGGTCTCTCAATGTCTATGATCTCCGGTCAGTAAGAGGGTACAGATTTCTTTTCTAATAAACGTTTTCCGAATCGTCTACTTTTTTTTAACGAATGGTTTTTATGGACTCTTAGCAGAATTGAAGATTCTTTTCATCACATTTTTTGTCGGATCGCTGCGACGTTTCTTTGTTATTTAAATTCAATTGAGTTTTGTGTTTTGTTTAGGGTACGTAAAAGCGGTCATGTGATCTAACGTACATTTTAAACGCTGCTCGTAGGTAATGTAAGGTAAAACGAAGACTACTTCTGATCTCACTACATCATCAACTTTGTCTCGGTGATCAACTCTGGCTCAGACTACAATCGAAATATTTCAATCCCATCTATACGGGGTTGTTCATTCAACAAAACTGAGAAAAATTACTTCCGTATTTAAAATGGCCATCTCAATCACACAAAATAATTCCTTTGTAAAAGTTGTTCAGTTGCGTTGACTTGTGGGGTTGCTCACTCTATCATTTTGTAGAAATCTGTCCCATAAACCGTTATAAAATAAAATTAAAAAATCTCTGGCAGAGTAAAAACCTATCAAACAATTTGATTTTTGATTTGATTCGATTTTATTGGACGTATATGGGGTGGTGAGAGGCTTTTAACCAGGTTACGCGTTCGAGCCTTCCGCTTCCAGGCTCGCAATTTTGAAGCCAGTTTATTGAATTGAATTGAATTTCTGACATACTTATAGCAGCATTTAGGTTTTAATTTACGTACTTACATTTATAGTTGTATAAATATATTAAGGGCGGCTTGATTGTAGCCTCTTATTTTTATTTTATTACTGAAATTACCTTCTTGGTCCTTAAAGATTTTACATTTTCTTTTATTTATTCGTCTCTTCTATCTTCACATAGTATTTATTTAACTTTATAGTAGAGCCTTTCAAATTAATAAATAAGCTGTTGCTTAAAGAAGAACGGCACTTAATGTTGAATATATATCATATAATTGTCCTAGATGCAAAGCAATCTTTCTTCTTCTTGTACATTTCCAAGTTAGTATATATTTCTTTGTTAAAAGCGCTTGTAACAATCTGCTGCAACATTTACAGTCCTATAGAACCATGAACGGGTCAAAGACATCGCTCTGTAAGCAAAAATCCAACAAGCCAGCGCTTGGTTGAAAATTACTTCGTTAAAAAAACTGTGAACAGTTATTTAAGTAAACTTCTTGACTTACATTTCATTTAGTTTGTTCAGGTTTTTTAATAAAAAAGCATTTTTGTTAAAAAAAATACGTTTATAGAGTAGTTAGTAGAGTAGATTATTTTGTTAAGAAGAAGGAAAGTAAAGGACGCGGAAATGAGAAATGTCGAGGTTTTATTATCAATCAATAAATTCGGTAGGTGTCGATTATAGGATGGACTCCTATGAAATAAAATAGCATTGTGCTGTCAAAAATAACGACCTGCTGCTTTTCCATGCAGCTTTCTAAGATCGTAGCCTATGAAAAAACTTAGAGGAGGCTTTTGTCCACCAGTCCACCAATCTTTCGGTGTAGATATTAAACCAACCAACATTTCTCTCATTAGTTAAAAATCAACAATACTCAGGCAAAGCTGCGGAGTCTGCCATAAGAAGAGGCATCCATTAGGCCACACAGCACTGTACATATTATCTGCTCTAATTACCTCACGTCCCTAATGCACTCAAAACACGAAGGGAGTAACCCAACTTTCCACAACTTTCGCAAACGACAAAAGAATGGAGTTATGTGGTAATAACACCATTGTTGTAACGTCTTTGTCATTTAGTCAGATTATAGTTGAATTCTTGCACGCTAGAATGAGGTTGGCAGATTTATAGGCAGCTAGACGAAGCCTCGACTTGAAATATCTCAAAACGAAAAGCGGGAAAATCACTAATGCTTTTTTCACCGTATCTAGAAAGTTAAAGCGATATTTCAGATAAAACTCAGTTAGGTACCTTCTTCCTATAATATTGTGCATGAATGAAACAAAATAATAGATTCATTAATATCCTTACGTCCTTGGAAAACCACAATTCTAACCACACACTTCTATACCAGCTCTCTATATAATATTTTGTGTATTATTATCCGGTTCATATCACGGTTCTATTCTTTTGATCCTGTATCCTTCCTGTTAATTAAAATTTTGCCGTTTCGTTAATTAAAAAAAATTAACACAACACTCAAAAACCCCACTACAATTAAAATAAAACCTATCAGAGCCCAGGAATCGAACACAGTATCTTTGCGAAGGGAAATTGAAGAGAAGCCCGAACATGCTACTTATGTTTTTTTACCGATCCCAGTTCAGCATGGAAGACAAGAAAGTTAATTTCCTTATCTTAGCAAACTAACAACAAGAAATCCAATCTTACTAACCCTGTATCCAACTTTAGTAGGGCAAACGGCAAACTACCGCCAATGATACTATGGATAGGTACCTAGTATAGGTACTATAGTGACCGGCTAGGGAAGGGACGTGCCTTGCAAACCGAAACATCTTTAGTTATATAACTGTTGTAACGATAAACATTACAGTAACCTTAGTTAGAGCAACGAAGGCCTACTAGGACAGTAAAATGTAATATAACACAAACCAAATTTTCATTGATCAACTCTTTTATCCATAAAATTTAATAGGTACGTTTTGGTTTCAACAGATTGCTAGAACAAAGAGCAAAGATATCCAATTTCCTCAACTGTCAAGACAAGGATTTGGAGTCACTTCAATATTTTCTCCAAAATATTATATCACAAAACACAAAACAAACAAACAAACAAACTCATACATACCCCAACCTCGTGTATCATATTCACCCCCTCTTTCCCCCATTATTCCTGGAACTCGCACGTTCGTAATAGATTTTCATATACCTAGCCAAAAATACAGTAACAGTCTATCACGTCTATATTGTTCTGGAGAATGAGGTCGTGAAGTATTCCAATTTTGTGTGGGAGTTGGTTGGCTTTAAAGTCATGGTAAATGTAAAAAGAAAACCAGCATAGGAAAATTGTTCAAAGAGTGAGTAAAAAGATGGGCGGATATTGCAGAGTGTGGCGTAACAAATTATTACCATTGTGAGTGTGACTTATGTGCTCCTGAAGTAGACCCTATTTTAGGGTTAAAACGTCGAGGTCAAAACCTCCGAACAAGTTAAGTAAGTTAACTTCATGTTTTACATAATCATAATTTCTAATCTCTATTTATTATGTCTTCCCATTACCTCGGGAATTCACATTCACACACACACACATAAGTATTCCCAAAAATACAATAACGTTAACGACTCACAGGCACGTATTGTTTGTGGGCTGAGGTCGTTAAATAGATGTAAACGTAGGAAATTCCAACATGGCTGGTCTACGTGTGGGGTAGAATTATATCAGGCTGGGCATTTGGGCAGGCAATCTTCGGTTTTGATGATTGCATGAGTGGCTCGGTAGCTCAGTGGGTATAGACCACCCACCCTGCCCGCTGAACAGGATGTACCTAGGTTCTATCCCCCCCCGCACAACATCTAAAGTATAGAATCATCAAGTTCGTCTTCTTCTAGCGAGTGGGTTGTCCCATCGAGTTCATCTGTCTTGTTATAAAATGTTAACAGATTTAAAACGTTCGTTCTCTGAACTCATACTTACTAACTATATTTTTTGTATCCCTTTGTTCATCTCTTCAGCAATCTTGCCAAACAAACCAGCAAAGAAACTTCATTAGATGATCTTACGTATCTACGTGGCAAGAATAATAAATGTATTTACGTTATAAGGCGTTTTATACATCTGTTGGAAAGTATTTTATCAACATAAGTACTATCTAGGTATGCCAATGGAGGTGAACGATCATACTCCAGCGGATTTGTACGACAAAGTGAAGTAGACGAAGCCGGCGGTAGTAGCGAAACAAGGCGGAAGAAGAAAAGAGTTTTATGATATGATAAGGTTTTTATTATGTTTGTAACGGGTTTGTTCTTGGCTCTAGTCTCGTCCAGATGTTATACAGACGATAAACAGTAAGTTGACAATAGAGCTAGCATCTACGAACCTCAATGACTAATTTCCACACATCGATAGAAAACAGCAGTAATAAAATTATTGTAAACAATTCAAAGACTAGAAAACAGGCACTTAAAATAAACATAAATCATAACACACAATCGAAAGCAACTGAAAAACAATAATTAAAAAGAGATTTCCATCCAATGAAAGCTAGCAATAAACCAGAAGACTTATACGAGAGCCCAACCCGGAATCGAACCCGCTACCCACTTTCCTCGATTGGTAATTCGATAGGCGATGGGGAAAGCCGACTAAACAAACGCAATCGGTGTTGGAAAACTGTGGATGTGCCATAGCGGGATATTCGTCCTTTGGGAGGAGAGAGAATCGAGCATTGCATTACTTAGGTAGGTATAGGGAGCACTCATCACATCATCATCATCAGCTCCAGCTCATACATCTCCACCGAGTGGCACAAGTCTACCCTGAACTAGAGCGATCAGGCCTACGTGCACCCAGTACGGATTGGCCGACTTCACACATAAACTTATAATTTCTTCGAACGTGTGTCTGGACTCTGGTTTCATTTCAACATGGTGTTTTTCTTCACAGTAAAAACAAGGGAACTCAAAAACTACTGGACCGATTAAATAAATCCTTCCACCATTAGAAAACTTAATTAGGTATAATATAACACTCTCGATATAATACAACGATTTTTTTAAGCCGATGCGGAGCTATTGTATCTATATTGTAGGATAATCATACTTGTGTCACACATTGCAACTTATCTTCACGTAGTTCGGTTGACAGAAATCGAACCCAATACTGCAGCAATCGCGACTGCGGTCTCCTAGATATACTTAGGTATTAGGTATACGACTTACATGATAAATATCTAGTCTAGGCGATTGTTGGCTTTGAACTTTGATAGGTTTTAAATCAAATGTTAGAGAAACCCAATCTTAAATGTGGACTGCGAACAATAACAGTAATGTAGATCTGTTGAAGTAACTATGTAAAGCGTCGGAAAAATAAATTTAACATAAAAAATAAATACTAAAATCGATTGGAATGTTTCATTATCTCTTAATTAGTAGTAACTTCTTTGTTTATAAAATAAAGTGCAAGTGTTTTCACTAATCGAAGTGCATACTTCTCGTGACAACAACTTTAAGGGTCACATCAAATTTATCTACGAACATTGAATAAATGAATGAATGATTTATTGTGCGACGAAGACTTATCTTATCTTATTTGGGTCGTCCCAAGACTACGCTATCAAATTACGCGAAATAAACAACACGATTATAATACGAAATAACCAATTCGGTCAGTTAATTTCTATAGGAAAGCCAAATTATTTTTTTCATTTCCTGAAAGAATTTCAATATAAAAGCTTTTCAGTTTCATTGACTGACCTGAACAACCCCTATCAGTTCGCAGGAAACTGTCCCTTATTATATGTCAAACATGCGACATTATATACCTCTTATGATTTTGTTAAGCGAACAGGCAGACATTTTCACCTGTAAGAAAGTGATTATCGCCATACACCAGCACAAGTTTATTGAGAAGAGATTAAGACACCAGTGCGCCTGCGCCAGCAAAACATTTCTCAGCAAGAGTACCAAACACGAATGTGCTATCGCTAACGCTGTCAAATACTCAGCGGGACACCTACTACGGTAAATTGCTTCATATGTCAGTAACTTCGCGATTCTATGTCAACAAACCTAGTGGGTCCCTTACTCATCAGGCCACTGCCAGTGTCAATGGCTGTGCATTGTCCCCAAACTCCCACGGTTCACAAAACATCAACAGTGGATTATCTCGCTCTTGATTATGTGAAAGTGTTTAAAAGATATTAAGATTGTTGGACTGATTAGTCATGTTGTTAAGGTTAAATCATGTTGTTGGATAAATAATTACAGACGTAAATTCACATCATAATATAAGGGCACTTTAGGTAGGATTGTGTACCAATAGTATACCTGTAGTGACGAATAATTCTTTAGTAATACTTAGTTACAACGAAACAATCAAGTCTATCAAATTACATTTACAGTATGCCCGGGAAGAGATGTAGCTGGTGTATTCTATGTTTTTATCGCTCCCAGTTTGGCGAGGTAGTATCTGTTGTTGCTTTACTTACGTAGGTATATGATAAATGCCATCAGTGTAGTACTTACGCGTAGGTAAATAAACCACACAATGCATACCTGGAAAAGAAAGAAATATCGATTACATAATTGTTACAGAGGAATACATTATCGATAGGCAGAAGTAAGGAGAACATGGCCAGGTGGAGATTTTCTGCAAGCTTCGATGTGGAGTGTGTTTGCGGTGCAGTGCAAACTATGGCACACTTAACATCGTGCCCGGCGTGCCCCACCCAACACTTGCACGCGAGGCAGTCAATCCGCAATACAAGTGGCTCAATTCTGGGCTGCTTCGATGTCATTTCTCGTGTTACATCGACACGCTAATAAGAAGAAGATGGTTAAACCATAGCAGTTCTGTATTATTCTAATAGTAGTTCGAGATTGGATACAGCAAATCGGCAAACGTAGTAGTAGTGTAGGACGTCCTGAAACCAGGTGGGACGATGATATTCGTAAAAAAGCAGGCAGAAATACTTAGGATGAGAACGGCTGAACGGTCTTCTGCTGAGTGGTGCCATGGGAGAGGCCATGTCCAGCAGCGGACTGATACAGGCTGATGATTATTCTAACAATACTTAAAATGAACCTTCCTCATTCGAAGGTATTTGCCATACTTGCCACGCTTTGAAAGCGGATTGACGAGACCAAAACTAAATATAAATTTTATAGGGAACACCACTGCTTTTCCTTGGATTTACCTCAGTTCTGCTGGTATCGTAAAAATAGTATATTTTTTAAATATTAGGTGGTGCTATTCGAACCCAGTTGTTACTTACCTGACATACAGCGTATTATTTGTGCAAAAGCTTCAGCCTAATATTTACCCCATCTATCAAAACGCAACAATAAGATCAACAATATAAACTTCTTAGCTCTTAAATTGCTATAAATAATATGTAATTGCTACTTTATCTCGAGTCATGGGGTCGGGGCTACGAAAAAAGCGATATCGCTGAGATGAGAATGGCTGCAAAAGTATATAAATTTGTAAGTGAGGAGATCGTGCCGCCATTTTTAGATAACTAAACTAATCTCAGATTCATTATTTCTATCCCTAAATTACTTACTTACGTTGTTGCGGCTCAGGGACCCAAAGCGTGACTTGGCCTTAAAGTAGGTAATCTAAAAAGTTTAACTAGCAACAACAATTATTGTTTTTTTGTTTACACCAAACGTGCATAATACCTAGAGATAGTTTGCGAATTATTGAATCGATAGTTTAACTTAAAATTGCCGACCGCGGTCTTGGTAGCCAAGGCCTAATTGAGGGAAAGGGAAATTTCAGGGGGAAATTCAGGTAATTTCCTTCGTTAAGAAGATACTTCACGGTAATTTAGGGCCGAGAGCTTTATCACGTCGGGAGATGAAGTTATAGGTACAGACAGTGGTAGGAGGGTTTTAACACTAACGGATGATGTTTACAAACAGGTGTTTCTAAAGGCTGTCCTGTTTACTGGGCTATAGGTTCTAAAACGGGTAAGTAGTTCTTCTATCATATGGGTTTCGAGTTGATCATCCCGATGAAGCCTGGTGTTAGAGTTTTTAAACCGCCTTATAGCACAAGTAACTAAAGGCCTCTTACATGGTTTTGTGTAACGACCACTATCAAAGACAGCTACCAGGACCGACGGCTTAAAGTGCCCTCCGAAGCACGGGAAGCTTAAAATTATTATTATCTATAGTTAGTATCGGGAGCCCAGGCTCAAACTACTAAACCACAGAAGCAGTTAATTCAACCCTAGTAGTTAGTCAGGGTAAAATGTCTTTGTTCTGCCCTTAAGGGCAGTTATTTCTAATTAAAACAGAAACTCACGATACCAAGGGCCTCGCGAAGTTTCAGTTTAAGTCATAATAAATTTTTGTAAAGGGAAACAACAACTTAAATTAGAACTACGTTGATCGCAATTGGCGTGTCTAAAAACTGCTTTTGGCTTCAACTCCATCCAAAATCAGGCCTGTTTAACGTAACGTGCTGAAATTTAGTCAATTTGCACTCAAACTACATCTGCTAGTCTAGAGTCTGGTGAAACGGGAAGCGAGCCAAGAATAGACTTAGCCTAGTACGGGGCACGCGTCAAACATGGAGTGTATTGTTTGTAAAACATCCAAAACATAAGTTAACAATTTTTATTCAGCCAGTTTTCCACGTCCGGTAAAAACGCTTTGTTCGAAAGCCTTCCTTGATGTTCATGGCGCATATCAACCGTGTAATCAGAGTCAAATATGGCGATGGCATAATCATGTGAAGCTATGAAGAGTGGCGCCGTCTCCGCCATTCGTAACAAGATCGCCCCAGCTAACCCCACATTACGCGACATTACGCTAGATACTAGAGATCCTGTCATCAACACCGTATTCTATAACAAATTACTCGATGTACCGTCGACTATGAAATGAAACTCACGAATTACGCAGGCCAAACAGTTTAGAAAATAATTTTATTGCTAGAGAGAATTTTTTTAGTAAATCACACAAGATTGGGCTGCGTGAAAGATGACATTAATAAGAAAGGATGTAGGAAGGACGAGTAATAGGGTCTATAGAGAAAAACACATGTTGCGCCGACCCTAAATAAATTGGGGCAAGGGTAGGTCAGGGGTAATGTTTTCATGGTCACTGAATCGCGATACCTACTTTGATTCTAGCTTTTATTTTTCGCAACAGTCCTAACGGGCTCGACAATCGGGGAATGGCATCACATATTAATTGTCTGAATGTCTGCTGAGTCCGGCTGTGTGATTCAACTGCGGTGGAAGACCAACACTGGGTTGGAACTAATCTCCCTTTCACACACACTAGAGTCAGTTGTCAAGCAGCTTCATCGGGTCGATCGAGGCGATACCCACACGAAAAGAAGAAGAAGAATCAGCTTCTTGAGCTCCGAGTGCTAGAGCCTTTGAGGCAAGTTCCATCGTCAATTTTTCCAAGGTCACTTTTGACACTAGCAACGCAAATATGATTAAAAAGACATGTTAATAAAACAATCGTGAACAATAGAAACTCAATTGTTAGTTCCACTACGCAGTCCAACAGTTCCTAACTTTGTGTTTGAAACTAGTTGCGAACTAAACATACAGGGTGTAAGACAGAGAATAGATACCTAAATAAAAAAGAACATGCATTGTTCATTAGTTGCTTGCTTTTTATAATGAAGAACGTAGTAAAGAGATGGAGAAAGATGATGATTTTAGGGTTCCGTACCCAAAGGGTAAAAAACGGGACCCTATTACTAAAGCTCCGCTGTCTGTCTGTCCGTCTGTCACCAGGCTGTATCTCATGAACTGTGACAGCTAGAGAGTTGAAATTTTCACAGACAATGTATTTCTGTTGCCGCTATAACAACAAATACTAAAAACCAGCATACAATAAATATTAAGGGCTCCTATACAAAAAAAAAAACGTGATTATTTTGCTCTTTTTTGTAGATTGTTTTGGAGGCTGTTTCTCATGAACCCTGATTGTTAAGGAGTTGAAATTTTCACAGATGATGTATTTCTGTTGCCGCTATAACAACAAATACTAAAAACTGGCCAAGTGCGAGTCGGACAACAGATATGATTTTGTTGCCATTTTTATAAATGATGGTACGGAACCCTTCATGCGCGAATCTGACTCGCACTTGGCCGGTTTTTTTAAGATACGAATAGTTCGTGAAGAACATCATAGAATTGACAGAGCAAGATATCTGTTCAGCAGTCACGTCGCCCCACTATAGCTGTCATCGCTTCAATCGCTGTCAGTGAAAACCAAGTGTAAACTAACCAAATTTAAGTTCCTAATTTCGCAACCTGGACAGATATGTCGATGGCACTGTATAGGAAGACCAAAGATGAAAATCAGTGCCGTGTCTTTTGAACTTAAATCGTTAAAGGCATACAGAAAAGAATCGCAGTTTCCCTAACGATAGGATCGTAAGTAGCTTAGCTGCAATAATCGATGATGTAGATTTTTTTTTACTACACCCCATACAGTACGTATGCATACTAGCCTGACACATGACACCCTGCATAACAAACTTTTTAGTTAACCTAGTTTCGGATACGTATACAGGACCGAGGTACAGTGCGACAAAGTTTTAAATTGCTATTTTGTAGTTTAAGTCCTTGTATCGCAAGAAGGAACGTTACCTATAACTCGTCACATCTCTGAACTTTTTAATAAGAACTTAAGGTTACATAATTAATGTGCCAACTTTTTATACCATGCTGGATAACATAGAATTTTCCAGTTGCTTTTCTCTTCGGGGTTTTCGAAATAAATGTATTGTAATTTAAACGACGGGCTGACATGCTGACAGCCCTACCGCTAAAAATTTTGCTGTTGTTTTGGCGCGGCCTCAAAATAGCTTCTAATGACCGTCGATAGTCTCCCTACCCCGTAAGGTAGGGTGATATTCTGTATGTACTTATGTAGTTAGATATTGTATACGTATACAGTGGTGGCAACTGGTAGGTGAGTGGAGTCCCGACGCTGAAATTGCTTTATTATTGCATTAGTTGGTTGCGCCGAGAGATCACTGGGGACACCACAAAGCTTGTCACCCTGAGGACATGATGAGAAAAAAAAACATCTCACCGTTGCTGCTTACCCAGCATTTTATTTCATGCAAACTTCTCTAGTGTGTCGTTAAAGTAGACTGAATAAGTGCTTAGAATGAACAGCAGTGTTCAATGTAAATATTAAATTTTATTTTAACATGATACAGGAAATCCTAGTGGGGACTATCGGTGTGATCGTTTTTTCTACCGACTATCATGGTCGCCCTACTTGCCTGGGGCATTAGTTGGTTGGGAATAGGCTTGTGGCTGTTAGGTACCAAGTATTTATAGGTGGGAAGCTCACTGTGCTCAACGATCCAAAAGGTAGGACTTCCAGCTTACGGGATAAAACATTCATGATAGACTGTAGGAGTAAAGAACTATGTTGCAACAAAATACGCTTACTTTATTTTATATAAGTCGAGGCAACTAGATACGCATGTACTAGTGTACAACTTAAATATTACCTGTGCCTGTAATTTAAAAAGCTACATTATTCAAAGTGAAACAGTCTAGTCTATGTTTTACTGCGATAAATCTCATTCAGACGCCACGAGCCAGAGAAACTGCGTTAAAAAAACCTGGTGAAATGTAATTCAGTTTCACGCCTACTCTAATTTTGCCTCTGTTAAAAAATACTCCAGTTCCGAGCAGACAATTCCACCGGTATCTTGAACACACCTATTGTATATTTCC